>JABUQX010001983.1:7500-20176 GCA_015478945.1 Trachelipus rathkii | reverse complement strand
GGTTGAATTTTGATCCCCTTTAGATTTTAATTCACTTAATTTTGATTTAATTGAGCATTGGTACTGAATCTGACTACACAATTCCTCATTATGAAACTCAGGAATGAGGGAGTCAACTTCGTTATCATTAAATATTTTTATAATATTTGTATCCTTTTTTTTAATTTCTTTTAACAAGGACTCTACTTCCTCTACAAGATCCTTTACATAAACTGCATCTTTATCTTTATTATTATCTGTAGGCCTACTCTCTATCTGACTAAGATAAATATCTACTTGTGCCTTGAGGGATGAAATGGCTTGAACTATAGGCTTAGATTTTTTATTAACTTTATCAAGAAGAGCTTGTATCTCTGGATCATTCATTTTCGCTGAAATTATGGCTAGAATGACCCAAGGACAAATAAAACTTTGAAGAAAAATGAAATAAAAGATGACCTACCATCAGGTCAAATTATTTTATCTGAATTTTGAAAAGGTCTAGAAGACCAAAAAAAAAATTTAAATTTTGAGGTTGAAAATGATCTAGGCCTACAAGGCCTAACTTTGAAATTGAATTTTTAGAGGAAAAAATGAAAGATGGCCTACCACCAGGACAAATTATTTGATGTGAATTTTGAAAAGGTCTTGAAAACCAAAAAAAAATTTAAATTTTTAAATTTGAAAATGATCTAGGCCCACAAGGCCTAAGTTTGAGCTTGAATTTTTTGAGGAAAACACTGAAAGGGAATGGTTAGGCAATGATGCATTGCTTCTCTAACTCTCATACCTAATTTTGAATTAAATACACCAGGACTAACTAAACTTAGGACAAAACAAAACAATAGGCTAGTCTCGATAGGCCCATGTGGCTTCAACCGTCTCTAATATTTTCAAATGTTTAAATAAACCTTAATTTTGAATTAAATTTGTACTAATAATAAACAAAATATCATTACTGATATGAGCCTCAGAGTTGGCTGTATTAAAATTTGCAATGTTGCAAGGCGCGAGTTATCAAGAACTTGTACAACACAGCAAACCCGTTAAAATGAAGACCCATATAGATTACACAATTGACGAAAATTTAATCTAAAGCAGATTAAATTAATGACATAAATTCTTTGAAAGATATAAAAACTAAAAAATGATATATATGTACAATTGTGTATCTATATGAGCCTTACCTGAATTTGTTGGTTTCAAAGAATTTATGCTCTTTGAATAAGATCTTGATAGCCCTAAGATAATTCAGCCTTGTGGCTTTTGTAACCTAGCACTTAAAAGTCTTAGTTAGGGTAAATTGATTGGAGAGTAGAAGGTAAATAGAATAGAGATAGGTTGATAGTAAAAATATTTGAAAAGAATTGAAGAAATAAGACAATTTACCTCCATACCCTTTTACATTTTTTTATTATTAAATTTTTGATTTCACAACACGACAAATTAGGACCGCTATCGAATCTGAAGTGAGACCTTTGTTTTCAAATGCAAATATATAAATAAATGAACGAACAAGTGTGTATCTATTGGTCTTACTTTGAGTTTGTCGTTTTCAAAAATTTTTTTGCTCTATGATAGTCCTTGTAAACACAGATAACTCAGCCTGAGGCTTTAGTTATTTAGCACTTAAACTTAGTAGGTAAATTGATAATTAAAGGTAAAGAGAATAGAGATAGATTGAAAAGTGGGGAATTGAAATATAATTTACCTCCATACCCATAGGCCATAACATTTTGATTATTAACTTTGATTTTGACAAGCGAGCCAGTTAGTACCGTTATTGAATCAGTAATAAGCTTTATTTTTTTTGGCGCCTTGTGAATTCTGGATAATTATATTCAATAGTGACAAAAATACAAATTTTGCTAAAACTAAAAATGGAAGATATATAAAAATATATATTAGTTTTTATATTCTTTATATTCTAAAATAAAACCAAAATAGATATGTGGAATCATATTATAAGGTTTTAAAAAAGTGATATATAAGTACAATTGTGAATCTACTTTAGCCTTACCTGAATTTGTTGTTTTCAAAGATTTTTTTGCTCTTTGAATAAGATCTAGATAGTCCATAGATAACTCTGCCTTATGGTTTTAGTAATCTATCACTTAAAATCTTAGTTAGGGTAAATTTGATTGGTGAGAAGGTAAAGAGAATAGAGATAGGTTGATAGTGAAAATATTTGAAAAGAAATGAAGAAATTTACCTCTATACCCTTTTACATTTTGATTATTAAATTTGATTACACAAACACGACTAAATAGTACCGCTTTTGAATTAGAAGTGATTCCACAATTGTCGCAAGACAATGTGATTTTTTAGTGAAATTTAGTGAAAAATGGATACCACATGTAGACAAAATATAAATTCCGCTAAAACTAATAAATAAAAGATACTGTATATACCTAATAGTTTTTAAATCCTAAAATAAAATACTATATCCTAAAATAAAATACTAAAATGAGCAAAATAGAAGATATATATGTGAAAGTATATAATAGTTTTTATATCCTCCCACTGAAGAGTTGCAATGAAAACCATTGCAATTAAAAGAATTAAAGATTTTACAAATCAGATAAATTCCTGCGAAGGAATTCTTGACACTTGACAGCAGCCTGTCTAAGAGGTCTTTCTTTGACTGAATTGAGCTGAGAAATTTGATTCTGTTGAGAGTCAAGTTGAGGTGAATTTATACCTGAAGTTGAAGGTTGTACATCTACAATAGCAGTATCACTATTACTTTGAATAACTGAATTTGAATTTGATTGATCAACTTGATCTGTATTTTCATTGTTTTGACCATCTGAATTGGAGAGATCACTGCTTGCTTCAGCATCAGTTTCTCCACTGGAGACAGAGTGGGTAATAGATAACTCCAATGGGTAGAGATGACAAATAGAATAGTGACAGGTTTGTCCATCTCCCCTTTTTAATAACACACTCCTGATCTTATCGTCATCACCAACAATGACTTCCAGAACTCTACCCAAAAGCCAGAAGGGTCTAGGTTTATTAGGTGTGTGTATCAGAACTATATCTCCAACCTTAATTCTGTTGGTCCACTCTGACTGATAGAGATTTCTACTAGTCTGGCGCAAATTTAATAGGTAAGACTCATACCATAATTCCCTGAAAGTCTCCAAAACTCTTCCTTGAGCAGTTAGAGTTATGGCTAAGTCTTGTTGTGAGGGAGGAAGTTTTTTCCATATGGGGGTGGAAACTTCATTGAATATGAGGTTTGAATTGCCATAAGGCTTCAAAAAGGAATTTGGAGCAATAACTTCCAAGTCATTATCTGATGACCTATAGGTTAAAGGTCTTGAATTGATAACATTGGTGATATTTGAAATACTTGTTAACAGTTGAAAGTAGGTTAAGGTTGCTTTACCTATAGTTTTATAGAGACATCCCTTAACTGTTCGTATCATTCTCTCCCAAACTGATCCCACCCAACTGGAATAGACTGGAATCTTGTAATGTTTGATGTTATTGATACGCATATGTTCGGAGAACATATTTGAAGACAAAGATTCTAACAGTATATTTCCACCTTGTTTGAAATTCCTGGCATTATCTGAGTACAAATTGGATGGTATGCCATATATATTTGTGAAACGTTGGAATGAAAGTAAAAAGGATTCAGTGGACATATCTGGGAGGACATCAACATGAATAGCTCTGATATTAAGGCAGGTGAAAATTAATAGATACATTTTTTGAAATTCCTTATCATTAATCTTTACAACGAGATGCCCTGTAAAGTCCACGCCAGTATGCTCAAAAGGACGCACAAAATTAACTCTATGATGAGGAAGATTAGTCATTTTTGGATATTTAAAGGGTATACTGTTAAATTTTTTGCATACTATACAGTCTGACAAAACATTCTTTACAGCCTGCCTGGCCTTGGTAATCCAGAAGCCATGAGCTCTGATGAAATTGATAGTGGTTTGAACACCCAAGTGTTGACATCTTGAATGAAAGTCTCTTATGATTAATCTAGTGAGATGATGATCCTTGCCAAGAAGAATTGGATTTATCACATCATCATTATATAAAAGTGTCTTGGCAATTCTCCCTTTGGATCGGATTAGGCCTTTATCATCTATGAATAAGTTAAGTTGATTGACCAGCAGTGGAATTTCATCCTTTTTAGGATTTTGGAGAAATAATATCTCCTTAGAAAAACAATGCTGCTGCATTATCTTCAACCAATAGAGTTGGGCTTTCTGATCACAATCTTCATCCAGCCCTTTACTCCTGCTAATGAATTTGAATATTTTTGAAGTTACTTTATAAAGCCTATGCACACTTGAGTAATCTTTAAATGGTAACAAAGACTGAGAAACAACCACAGATGTGTTACATTGTAAAGTCTTTTCCTTATTGGCCTCAGACAAACATTTAAGTTTACTAATAGGCCATTGAGATTGATCTAAAAGAATCCAAGAAGGACCCTTTAGCCATAATGGCAATTTTGAAAGAAAAGTAGAGGTTGTAACACCTCTGGTAATAAGATCCGCTGGGTTTTCAGAAGTATTGATGTAAGCATAAGAAATGGATACTTTGTACTCTTGCTCAACTTGATTTTTGATTTGATAAATTTCTTTGAGCCTATTATTTACAAAAATATTTTTATTTTTTGCTCTTCCAGATAGGAGCCATGAAAGGACAATTTGAGCATCTACAAACACCTTTATGTTTTTGAACTGAACATTAGAAAATTCTGATAATATTGATTTGATACATTTGAAAAATAAGAACACAGACAACAACTCTAAAGAGGGCAAAGCCCTAGATTTGAGAGGGGCCACCTTGGCCTTTGAGAATATTAAATTAGAACCTTGACCTATACTATAAATAACAAAACCATAACAAGATGAAGAAGCATCACAAAACACGAATAAAGAGTTTGAGGGAGAAGGTGAGAAAGCACACCTTTCAATTTCAATATTATGTAATTTATTTAAATCTGAACATAGTGAAGACCAGGAAACTAAAACATCAGCAGGGACCTTTTCATCCCAATCGAGACCTAATTGCCATAATTTCCTAATTAATAACCGACCTCTTAAAGTTACGGGTAAAAAGATATTTAAAGGATCAAAAACCTTGGACACAGCAGATAACAGCAATCTTTTGGTATTTGCATCAGCATTTACTGAAAATTTTGCTAGTTTTAACTTATCTGTAAGAGGATTAAAAAGATATCCAAGAACCTTATCTTCTGATTCCTGATGTTGAACTATTCTACCCTCTTCTTCCATAACAGTTCTTAATTGATCATTATTAGAGTCCCAACTTCTAAGATGGAAACCACCATCTTCCATTCTTTTGTTGCATTCATAATAAAGTTCCTTTAAATGTTGTGTATCATTGCCACTAATAATTAAATTATCAACAAAAAAATTATTTAATAGAATCTGAGTACATGCATCATCCTCATATGACTGAGCATGGTGCTTAATGATATAATTGAGGATGAAAGGTGAGGATGTGAAACCAAAAACAATGGTTGAGTATCGATAAGCCTTTAATTGACCATTACTTTTCCAAAAAAAGCAAAAGCGATTGCGGTCTTCGATAGATTTTAACTTAATCTGAAGGAAGGCTTGTTTAATGTCCGCTAACATGACAAACTGATTTGATCTGAACCGGAATAAATGACCCAACAAGGAGGACATAAGATCTGGTCCAGTATAGGCTGCCTCATTTAGAGATGGTAAAGAATTAGTTTTAAGAGAACAGTTAAACACAGGCCGGACCTTTGTTGATACTTGTTCATCAGTTTTGATAACAGGTCTGTGAGGAACCCAAATATAATTTTTATACTCAGAGGGAGATACACTGAACTCTTCAATAATACCATCAGCTAATTGTTGCTGAAAGACATCATCATAGGCTTTAACTAAATCTTTACTTTCCAAATTTTTATGAACTCTATTAAGCACTGCAAGAGCAATGTTATAGTTTGATGGCAACAAGGAAGTTTATCTTCAATCCATGGAAGATCTATATGATATTTTCCGTCTTTAAACTCTATACCACCTTTGAATTTTTCAATCTGTTTCAAATCATCTTCAGATTTATTATTATTCATACCTTCTATACCTAAGGACTCTAATTTGAACATGTTTTCTAATCCTTGCTCTACCTCAGAATTACTTAGTATGTGGCTTAAAGGATTAAAGTAAGAATGTACAGGGTTTAAGACTGCATTAACCAAAGTATGGTTAACCTGCAATTGATTTTGATTTAGATTTTGATTTTGAATATGATTATGATTTTGAACAATTGATGATGGATTTGAAACTCTTATTTGATTATTGTATATAAAATTAGTAATATTTCCAAATGGAATAATAGAACCATCTCTTAACTTAAAAGCAGATCCACTCATACATTTAATCAATTCTAGTTGAGGGAAATACTCTATTAAATCAATGCCAATTAAGGCATCCAAATCGAAAAATGAGTTATTAGACTCTTTATAGCCAGAATCAGCCAATTTGTAAGATTTATTTTTTAAATTAATTAGAGCCTGATCTACGAACTTAATCTCGTAACTTAATTTAAGATCCTCATCAACCAAAAGAGGAAGGGTGAAACAAGACTGGTCCATATATACATCAAGAACAGTCTCTTTCAAAGTGCGGGTGCTAATACCTAAATAAGTTTTTATATCGTATTGAGTGCTTTGATGATTCTCTACAGATATATTGAGTTTGTCAAGCACTCTTTTAGAAAGGTAGGACCTCTGCGAACCACAGTCGACTAGGCATCGAACTGAAGCTGAAACTTTACCTCTACCAATCCTTATAGTAATTGATGGCAACAAATATAAATTGTTGGTGCTTTGACTAAAACTAAGACATACATTTGTGAGGGTGGAACTTTTCCTTTGCTTACAAAGAGCTGTAATATGACTTCTTTTATTGCAAACTTGGCAACTAAAAGAAAGTTGCTCCTCAAGTCCAGGACACTGATCTGCAGTATGTTTAGTACTTGAACATTTGGGGCATAGATTTATTTCATTACACCTTTTAATTCTTAACTCATAGGTTTGATAAACATTGCAATTGGTCATCACATGACCTTGGGATGAACAAAACTTACATGATTTTGAATAACCTTTGATTTTAGAAGTGGAAGAATCAATACTATGAGAAGCTTCATTTCCACTAACTTCATTAGTATGAGTTTTGAAATTTTGCAAAGCAGAATTAGAATCAGGCCTATTAGATTTTAAGGACTCATTCGTCCTTTGATTTTCATTATTTTAAACTTAAAATTAGTTTTATCCGAAGTATTTATATTTTTAAATTTTGAATAAGTATTATGGGGAGGGACTTGATTGAAATTTTGACCTTTATTATGATTTGACGTTTTAACAATATTTTTGATAACTTCATTATAACTATCGAATATTTGATTCAAATCAGGGTAATTGGTATTCAACTTGCGAGTAATTTCTTTGACTACCACATTAGGTAATTTTGATAAAACTATGTGGCTAAGTACTACTAATCCAGTAGCCTCCTCAAGATATTTGAGGTTATAACTCTCAAGTTCATATATTAATGTTCTGATATCATTTAAGTAAACCCTAGTCGCATTATATGTTGGGTCAAATACTGGTTTTAAAGATATGATTTTTTTAATAATTTCATCAATGATGAATTTTTCGTCTAAAAACTCTTTGTCTAAAAGTTCAAGAGCTTTATTATAATTATTATCACTAATAGAAAGATTCTGAATCAGAGAGTATGCATAACCCCTTAATTTATTTTTTAAGCAGTGAAGTTTAATGGATTCACTTAAATTTTTCTGTAAATCTAAGGAACTCTTAAATTTTGAAATAAAAGTTTTATAAGCAAACTTATCAGTTTCATTGCCCTCAAAGAAACCACAATCTATAGCTCTAAGAACAGATTCACTGAAATGAGAGCAAGAATTTTTTGGAGGGGTTGAATTTTGATCCCCTTTAAATTTTAATTCACTTAATTTTGATTTAATCGAGCATTGGTACTGAATCTGACTACACAACTCCTTATTATGAAACTCAGGAATGAGGGAGTCAACCTCATTATCATTATATATTTTTATTATATTTGTATCCTTTTGTTTAATATCTTTTAACAAGGACTCTACTTCCTCTATGAGATCCTTTACATAAACTGCATCTTTATCTTTATTATTATCTATAGGCCTACTCTCTATTTGATCAAGATAAATATTTACTTGTGCCTTGAGGGATGAAATGGCTTGAACTATAGGCTTAGATTTTTTATTAACTCTATCATGAAGGGCTTGTATCTCTGGGTCAGACATTTTCGCTGAAATTTGGCTAGAATGACCCAAGGACAAATGAAACCTTGAAGAAAGATGAAATAATGAAAGATAGCCTATCACCAGGCCAAATTATTTGATTTGAATTTTGAAAAGGTTTAGAAGACCACACACACACAAAAAAACAAATTTTGAGGTTGAAAATGACCTAGGCCTAGGTTTGAGCTTGAATTTTTTTTTGGGAAATCACTAATGTAATGGTTAGGCAATGATGCATTGCTTACCTAACTCTCATACCAAATTTTGAATTAATTACACTAAGACTAACTAAACTTAGGACAAAACACCAATAGGCTAGTCTCGATAGGCCCATGTGGCTTCTACTGTCTCTAATATTTTCTTATATTAAAATAAACCTTAATTTTAAATGATTTTGACCTAACAATACACAAATTATCGAAAACTGCTATAAGCTTCGGAGATAGTTTGATTGTAATTTGCAATTGATAGGCACGAGTTATCAAGAACTTGCAACAAATTCGTTCGTTAAGACCAATATAGATTACACAATTGACGAAAATTTAATCTAAAGCAGATTAAATTAATTACAAAAAAATCTTTGAAAGATATAAGGTTTTAAAAAAGTGATATATAAGTACAATTGTGAATCTACTTTAGCCTTACCTGAATTTGTTGTTTCAAAGAATTTTTTGCTCTTTGAATAAGATCTAGATAGTCCATAGATAACTCTGCCTTATGGTTTTAGTAATCTATCACTTAAAATCTTAGTTAGGGTAAATTTGATTGGTGAGAAGGTAAAGAGAATAGAGATAGGTTGATAGTGAAAATATTTGAAAAGAAATGAAGAAATTTACCTCTATACCCTTTTTACATTTTGATTATTAAATTTGATTACACAAACACGACTAAATAGTACCGCTTTTGAATTAGAAGTGAGTCCACAATTGTCGCAAGACAATGTGATTTTTTAGTGAAATTTAGTGAAAAATGGATACCACATGTAGACAAAATATAAATTCCGCTAAAACTAATAAATAAAAGATACTGTATATACCTAATAGTTTTTAAATCCTAAAATAAAATACTATATCCTAAAATAAAATACTAAAATGAGCAAAATAGAAGATATATATGTGAAAGTATATAATAGTTTTTATAATATATGAGTTTTTATATTATTTTTAGCGCCTAATGAATTCTGGATAATTATATCCAATAGTGACAAAAAATACAAATTTCACTAAAACTATAAATAGAAGATATATGAAACTGAAAGTATATAATAGTTTTTGTATCTTAAAATAAAACCAAAATAGAAGAGATGTATATGTGGAAGCATATAATAGTTTTTATATTGTCAAACTCTCAATCAATAAGAGCTTCTGCTAAAAAGCTTGACGAACTCATTAAAATGAATCTAATATAAGTTAAGCAACATTGGGGTAATTTAAGTTAAATAATATTAAGGTAATTTAATAGAATTAAGCAATTATCAAGTTAATTTAAGAAAGCTGGAGAAGATTCATTCCTACTTTCTATTTTATAATTAATTTACATTATTTCATTTTGCATAATTATTCTCCATCAATTCTTTTATTTGTCTATGTGAATGTAAAATATTTTCATTGGCTGGAACTTTACCCAAAGTTTTGGGTTACCTTTACTATGGCAATATTTTCACTATTTGGTCTTCTGCTTTGAGGGACGGCATATGCCCTTCGTTGATAAGGTCCGCTCTAAAAAAAAAAAATAAAAAAAAAATAAAAGTAATCAAGTAATAAAAAAAATAAATAAATAAAATAAAATAAACATAAAAAATGTATGGGCTAAAATTATGCTGAAATAAATATTTTATAATACTTTAATCCTTACATTCTTATGCTATAGTTGCTTTTCAGCCATCAAAAAATGTTGAGGAGGTTTGGTTTTTGTTTTTTTTTTAATATATTTATGGGTCTAATTAGATAAATGCTAGTTCATTAATTTAGTAGGCTACAAGGAAATGCATTAGGCCAATATGCTAGAGACCGTACAGTACAGAGCAAGAGTTTAAGGGATAGGCTGGTGTTTCGATAGGAGCCAGACGGACGCCGGGCCCACAGGTCGTATATAACTTTGTTTTTCTGATACCTTTATCTCACTCTTTCAACAATGTCTCCTGTCTGTCTCTTCTAGCTATTTTTTTCTTGGTGATGGGACTGCTTCTCCTTCTGTCAGGTGATGTCAAGAAAAACCCAGGTCCCCTTAGATATTATTGCTCTATATGCCAACTACTAGTCGGACTAAATAGCATTCAATGTGAAAGTTGTCTCAAATGGCATTCACCATGACCTATCCCCATTCAAACCTCCCCAGAAAATAACACAGGCTTTCCTGTCAAATTTTGCAACCTCCCACTATTAATCAAAATCCCCTTCCCCAAAACTAACCCCTTAACTCTCAATATATTACAATTAAATATCAATGGCCTAACCAATAAATCAATAGAACTCAACCATTTCCTCAAAAAATACAAAATCCATATTGCCATCAAACAAGAAGCCTCCCTCCCCCAAAACACCCCACTCCCCACGTTCTATGGTTATGACGCCATCTACTCCAACTCCCACCCACCCCAACACTCCCTCTTAACACTGATCCATAACAACATTGCTTACCACAACACAACTTCCGACACCTCCACTTTATTACCAAACGCACTAATAAAATCCTAATCCTGTTCCATCCTCCTGAACAAGACCACCTATAACATCTTCAATCTCTACATCCCCCCCCCCCCACTAACAATTTTATCCACATACCCAAATCTCATCCTCGGAGGCGATTTTAATTGCCCACTACACTGCCTGGTATAAAGACAACCTTTCCTACCCCATGGCAACCATATCCTTAACGAATTGGAATCCCTAAATATCCTTAATTCAAAAACCTCCCCACCCGAATCCCTCCCCAAGTCAACCAATCCCCTACTTCCCCAGACGTAACATTCTGTTCCCCCTCCCTACACCACTTACGAACAGGGGGCACTATTACTGACCTACATCGGGACCACCTTCCCTATTCTTATTTTCTCTAAACTCCCCCAACAATTCCCCCCCAAAAAACCTACTACATACACTAACTACAAAAACAGCAAACTGACCCGCATACACTAACTATATCGAAACCCACATAAACCCAATACAAATTCACGATACAACATCCCTTCACACCTTCATCACTCACTTAAAACAATACAATTATTCAAAATCGCAAACCTTTATAACCCAAAGGCCACAGAAAATTCTATCAACCCCAAACTCAACCCCAATATCAGCCAACTCATTAAAACAAAGAAACTCCCTCAGAAAACTCATCCTTATACCACACCATTCTAACCAATAACAACTAAACACCCAAATCTCTACCTCATACCCACCAAACAAGAAAGAATGGACAAATTTCTGGCATAATTAGCCCTTTACATCTCGCTCACGACAATAAGAAAACCTGCCAAGTCATCAAAAAATTAAAACAACTCACGGAAACAGCCCCCACCATCGCCACGAATCCCATATTTACCCAATAACCCCTCCCTTCCCCAAAACAACAATCAGACAGCTTGCTAAAACATTACGCTACATCTCCCCGTAAACCGCAACACACCCCGATATTAGGAAACACTCAGAAAAACTAGGAAAAATTAGACCACAACCTCCACCCTCATTCACAACACATGAAACAGAAACCATTTAAAACTTCAAAAATTCAACAGCAACAGGCCCAGACTCCATATCCAACCTGCACATAAAACACCTCGGAGAAAAAAGCAAATTCCCTCCTAATCACAAAACATCTTCAACAAATCTTGGCAACTTAACTACATTCCCTCAATCTGCGAAACAAGCATACATTAATCCTAACTGCAAACCAAAAAAAAAAGAACCCCAATTTCCCCCTCCTTCTACGCCCAATTTCCTGCTTGCTCCATCAGTAAATTGCAAGAGCAGAAGTTAATATTAAAATTAAAAAATTCCAATCCATTTCCTCTCCAGACTTTCCAACCACGGACTCAAAAGCAACATTCTACAACCACAGCCCCACCTCTCTTCACACAACACATCATAATGGCTTCACCAATCCACCTTCCCACAAAATCTATTAACTCACAGCAAAGACCATAAACAAAAACATCGACACCGTCCCCGCACACATCCTTATTCAAAAAATCCTCCCTTTCCCTTAGAAAATAATGATAAAGAATGGCTTTCCAATTTCCTCACAAACCGTTTTGCAAAAGTCATATACAAAAACAACCTCTCCCATTCTATTAAATTACAAAACGGCATCCCACAGGGAGCCATTCTCTCTCCATTTTTATTCAACTTTTTCACTGCAGATT
>JABUQX010001983.1:0-2500 GCA_015478945.1 Trachelipus rathkii | reverse complement strand
CTTTTCTAGCCTACCCTGAGCCCCGAATAGCCCTAATATGGGTGTCTACCCCTAGGTTATAAGGTATGAGGATTCGATTGGTGTATATTACAACCTGCTAGGATGCTTCCTACTATGAGTGTAGTATTTTCTACCACTATAGCCTATATATATATATATATATATATATATATATATATATATAGTTATATATATTATATATATATATATATATATATATATATATATATATAAATATAATAAATAATATATATATATATATATATATATATATATTACTTGCACACAAAACCTACACACATACACACACACACACACCTACACACATACACTATAACACTTATACACACATTCACTATGACACTTATACACACTATGACACTTATAAGCACTTACACTCTCCATAGACACTTACATTAAACCATATACACTTACACTCACACCCACACACACACACACATACACTTACACTTACACTCACACACTCGATATTTTGATGCCTCAACTTTGATGCCTCAACTTTGATGCCTCAGCATTAATGCCTCAGCATTGATGCCTCAACTTTGAAGGGTTCATCTTGATACCTCAATCTTGATGACGTCGATCTTGATTAACCATCATATATTGATGATTCATCTTTGATGAAATCACCTTTGATGGCTCATCTCTACCCCACATCATAGAACAGAGTTAATATTGATGTTTTCCGCTAGTTCATATGCTGATCACCAGACGCCGCATGATGCTCTCCGCGTGAAGACCCACGAACCCGCACCCGCAGGTGCGACCCGCCGCGTTCCCGCCCGCCGCGAGCGCCCGCAGGCGCAATATTTCCGCGTACCCGCCCGCCGCGAGCGCCCGCAGGCGCCATATTTCCGCGTACCCGCCCGCCGCGTGCGCCCGCAGGCGCAATATTCCCGCAACGAATGAAAAATATAGTTACTATTGAGTTCATTCATTTTTATTCATTACTTAACATTTCAAAATTTCTTTTTCAAATATACTATGAGTCATTCATTTTTATTTATACTTAAACATTTTATTAAAAACATTTTCGCGAACCTAAAAACTAACTCATTACAGACATCTTTAATATTTTTCTAATACTTTTTATTTTTATAAATTTTTAAAAATTGTATGTAAGAAGAAAAAACCAGAGGGCCTATATATAAACATTTATTTTACTACAATTGCTAAAATATTATTAAAAAAATAAACTTTTAAGTACCCAAAGGCAGTAAATCAGTAAATCAATAGAGGTGTTACCTAACACCTAAGGGATTAGTTGTTGTTTTACTGCTTTACTGCTTTACTTTCTGCTTTACTGGTTTTAACTTTCTTCTTTACTGCTTTATTTACTGTTTTTACTGCTTTAACTCATTATACTTTACATACCTTTAAAGCAGTAAATCATAAATCAATAGAGTGTTACCTAACTCCTAAGGATTAGATGCTTTGTTTTTTACTGCTTTAAGCTGCTTGAACTTTCTGCTTTACTGCTTTAACTTTTCTGCTTTACCTGCTTTAACTTGCTTTATCTCTTTAACTTTCGCTTTACTGCTTTAACTTTCTGCTTTACTGCTAACTCATATTTTTACATACCTAAAGCAGTAAATCAGTAAATCATAAGGTGTTACCTAACCCTAAGGGATTATTAGTTATGCTTTTTGTTTACTGCTTTTACTGCTTTAACTTTCTGCTTTCTGCTTTAACTTTCTGCCTTACTGCTTTAAAACTTTCCGCTTTACTGCTTTAACTCATATGTGTACTGTTTTAACTCATATATTATTAAATATGTTTTTTTTATTTTTGTTTTAATACTTTTATTTATTTTATTATATTTTTTATTATTTTATTATTATTTTTATTTATTTTTATTATTATTTTTATTATTTTTTATTATTTTATTTTATTTTATTATACTTAGTGTTATTTACTTCTGGCCTATTGTTATTATTATTAGGAAACACCACTTCATATGACACTTATACACAACATTCACTTGACACTTATAACCACATCACGTATGCCATACATTTCCCCATAGACACTTACATTTACACTTATTCACACGCGGTGCACAAACACACACACACACACACACACACACACACACACACACACCACACACACACACAGATTTACCTACACTCACACACCCAGATTTACTTACACACGCAGATTAACTTACACTCACACGATATTATTAACATTTTATGTTTTTAATTTAAACACGAACATTTTATATTACTAATTCAAATATAACTAAAATTATTTCAAAGTTTTTAAAACTTCTATAATAAACATATCATTATTTGAAACAAAGAACATTATTATTAACTGTTTAATACTTTTTGTTTATAAATTATAACTATCAAGTTTGAAAATAATTTTTACTAAAATTTTATGAAATTTATTAAAAACATATATTTTACGTACCTTAGCAATAAAATCAGTAAATCAGTAAGGTCAGCCCTAGCACCCCTCTACATCAACCTAT
>JABUQX010001981.1:32500-36945 GCA_015478945.1 Trachelipus rathkii | reverse complement strand
CAAAACATTGGTAGAGGGCAGGCCCCCCCCAAATCCTGTCCGTTATAGGTTCTTAGTGTGGCTTCTACTATCGCCCATCAATCATGTGGGTTGCGACGCAATCTCGGCCATCCGACTCCAGCTCTTCCCTGACATACTTACCATTCCTTTCCGGAATCGCCTTGCTCATATTTTATCTGATTCCCCTCACTTTCGAAGTGACAAAGTTTTTGCGTTCCTCCATGAGCTGAACATCTTTTATCAAATTATAATTCTCTTGATACCTTTTATCTTTCACGTTTTGTGTATTGACTTCCCCTTTTGTTAGTTCTACTGACACGGTATAGCCGCTCTTTTTGCGTGCAGTGATGGTCCCTGTACACATCAATATTATATATATATTATATATATATATAGATATGTTTATATTATATCGTATATATATATAATATATCTTATATATATATTATATATATATATATATATATATATATATATATATATATATTATATATATAAATCTATATATATATATAAATATAATATATTTACGTCTGGTGGAAGGGGGCTGCAACCACCACTGAGGAGTCCAAAGCAGCCCCCGGGACGAAACGCCACTTCATCGCGACAACGCTCCTTCAACATCATCTAGTTTTCAGCTAATGAAGGTGGTTCTCAGTCACTACTTACCCTTCCATATTGGTGACACCGGAGTGACTAGTGCCACTGGAGTGGCACAACGAACACCAGCCAGCATCCCATCTTCTCTCAAAGTTGTTCGCCGTGGTAAGACATTTCGTTGTAGAGTTTGTTTTACCACAATTGTTCAACGCGGCATTACATCAATTCAAGTTTCTTCTGCTGGGCGCTGCTCTGTTTGGTCATCCTGTAACGCCTGTACTGTGCTTCTCACTGCAGGTGCAGACCAACTGCACGTAAGAGTACAGGTGGTCGGGAAGCCTTCTCGGTTGGCTTTATGTTGCACACCTGGCTCTCATCTGACAGCTTGACCAACCGTCCTTCCAGGGTCGCAGCCGCGGGTGTGCTCGGCATTGTACATGGGGGAGTTCTGTTGGCGGTATGGTGAAGGGAGGCTGCAACCACCACTGAGGGAGTTCCAAAGCACCCGGGACGAAACGCCAATCTCGTGACACGCTCACTCTTCTTCAACATCATCTAGTCTTCAGCTAATGAAGGGGGTTCTCAAGTCAACACTTACCCTTCATCATATATATATACTATATATTATATTAATATATAATATATATATATATATATATATATATATATATTATATATATATTATATATATATATATATATATTATATTATATATATTATATATATATAATTATAGTAATAAATGATCCCAGAAAGTATTCTTAGGGTTCTCAAACCTAATATATGTCTCTGAGTTTGCATCTGGCTTATAACTTTGACCTTTCCTTTTCTGTCGAAAGCGTGCCTCACTAAATTTATCCCCACCATGTAACATAGTCCTATTCAACTTACACTTTAACATATGCTATTTTTAAAGTTTTTAAATCTAACCCTAACAGGTGGGTTTAAAAACCATCTTAAAACTTTAACCAAATCTCAGATTGCAGATGACTACAGCAAGGAACGCTTCTTTTAACCCTCATCCTAACTCTTCAGCATTTTCGGAAGAATTCTTTTGCCTGCACTAGCATAATAGAAAAAAATTTAGAGGGTAGAATCTAACGGAGCAGCATTTCATTCTAAGCTTCTCATTTTCGTTATCCTACATCTATTTTGGTTGAATTCCTTTAGCTTAAATACTGCAGTGTTGTAGAACGGCCACCGTCCAACGCTTTATAAATATATCAACAGTGATTAGTTCTCAAGCATTTCTGTTTTCTTCCTTACTTTTCTATGATTTTCATTTTATTTTTCTTAAGCTTACGATTCCACCCTTCATTTTTAAAAGCGTCCCACTCAACTGCACATGTTTGTTTACCGATAACACTGGCCAACAAAAAAAAATTTTTTTTTTGCTGCCAAGATATTTTTCGAATTTATAGTATACTCGGGTTGCTGATTTCAGAAATGAATTAGTTTTCCAAGAGTGCTCTAGTTCTTGAAGCTACAGGTGTTCCAGATTTACTCTATACAAATATCTTTTTTAATGCATATTTTTACAGTAATATCGTTTATTTCTTTTTAAGGGCTTACCTTTATATATACTTTATTTTTCTATTTTCAGAACACTATGAGTACTTCACGAAGAGCCTGTTTGAATAACCCCAATGTATTCTGCTACATCTGTGGTGAACATTGCCAGGAGAACCAAAGAAGAAATATTACTAACTTTGTGAAGCAAGCATATCTGCATACTTTGGAATGAAACTCGAAGACCAAGATAAATCTTGGGCTCCCCATATGGTTTGTAAAACGTGTGTCGAAATCTACGTCAATGGAAAAATGGACGAAGAAAAGGTTTAAATTGGTGTGCCTATGGTTGCGGGAGCCAAAGAATCCCCACAGTGACTGTTATTTTTTGTTTGGTTAATGTGAAAGGCATCAATCGTTACAAGAAACGTAAATTTGAGTATCCGGATTTGGAATCAGCAAGGCGACCTTTACCACACTCCGACGATGTCCCCATCCCAGTGTTCACTACACTCCCAGACCTAGCATTGTCTGATGAAGAAGATATCCAGGATTTGGTGTGCACAGGAGACGTGCAGAAACGTGGTTATGAATATGAAGAAAGCTATTCTACCAACAGCACAGTTCTTCCAGGAAGAGAATCAATGATTTCGTAGAGAGTTAGTCTCTCCAAGCAAGAACTGAGCTTTTTGCATCTACGATAAGTGAAAAGACTGTCTCAAGACAATTAGAATAACTTTTTTTTCGGACAGAGAGGTAGTATCTTCCATATTTCATTGACAGAAGAGCTATTTACTGTAGAACATCCCTGGACTCCTAAACTCCAAATAGCGGTTACCCTAAATACCAGACCAGAAGATTGGCGATTGTCTATGGATAGTTCAACGAGAAGCTTGAAGTGTGTTTTATTGTACAATGGCAATAGTTATACATCGATTCCAATAGGTCACTCACAAAACTGAAAGAGGAATATGAAAATAAAAGAATGATCTTGCAGAAGCTTTGATATAATGAACACCAGTGGTCTATATGCGTTGATTTGGAGATGGTCAACATCTTACTTGGGCAGCAAAGCGGATATACTAAGTACCCTTGTTTTATATGCTTGTGGGATAGTAGGCTAAAGAAGACCACTGGGAAAAGTTGTATGGCCTGCTGGGGAAAATATGACTGTAGGTGCATCAAATATATTAACGAACCACTGGTTGACAGGGGAAAAATTATTTTCCCACAACTCCACATCAAACTAGGACTGATGAAGCAATTTGTTTGGGCCCTAAACAAAGATGGTGAATGTTTCAAAATATTTGCCGATTTTTTCCAGGTTGAGTATGAGAAACTCAAAGCTTGGACTTTTAGCGGCCTCAAATCCCAAATCATCAAGGTGACATTTTCATAAATTACATGACTGATATTGAAGCATCTGCTGGAAAAGTTTGTCTTGGTTTGTTCAGAAACTTTTGGGCAACCATGAAATCTGCCACATATGTAGAACTGTACAAAAATGCTTTCAGTACTTCAAAAATTTGAGCTAATATGAGCATAAAAGTTCACTTCTACATATCAATTAGATCGGTTTCCGGATAATTTAGGATTTATAGTGAGAAACAAGGGGAGAGGTTCATCAAGATATCAAGGTGATGGAAGAAAGATACAAGGAAGTATGGGATAACAAATAATGATTGGCGATATTGTTGGAGCCTTCACGTGAATTGTCCAATATGCCACAGAGACAATCATGATTAGACAGCGATTTTGTTAATGCATTAATTGTGATTTCATTGTACAATTGAATGTTTTGACCTATTGGCATTTTATGTTACTCATTAACATTTTGATATATATCTTTCATGTTTTTTTTTGTGAAATACGTTACAACCTAACATAAATTGTTGTTATTATTGTATTTTTGTGACCACCCTGTGTCTCAAAAACTAGAGCCAATCTACGAAAACGGAGGTCATATTCGGAATCAGGGCAACAAGTTTACCTATAAAATGACTTTCAAATGTTTTGCCGCAATCTTTGTGGCCAGTGATAATCGGTATCACATAATTTTTGTTCCAACCTACCGTAATAATATGGCGATAATTTATGCGATAACGGGTTTCGGGTTATCTGCTAATCCGTAAAAATCTTTTATAATAAATGGGAATCCCGCGATACTTTTTGGTTATATATATTATTATATACTATATATATATTAATATATATATATATCCTTATAATATTATATATATATATATATATATATATATATATATATATATACAAATAATATATATATATTATTATATGTCTATTAGAGTTTTCCAATAAGGAATACATAATCTATA
>JABUQX010001981.1:22500-30000 GCA_015478945.1 Trachelipus rathkii | reverse complement strand
GACATAATAAAGAATTAGCAATACACATTATCACTGTATGGTAATTACACTTTCACGCACCTTCAGGATAAATGTAAGAATCACTTTTAGTTAATAACAGAAATAATGTTGCAGCAGTTAGAGACGCTCTTGATACGTTGAGTTCAAAAATCGGAAGAGCGAACAAAGTATTAGTAGTCACAGCTTTTGCAAAAATCGATGTTGCCAGATAAGCAAAAATTACATTCAGATGTTTAAACTGCACTAACATTATATTGTGTTTTTAATATAAATTTTTTAAATTACATATATGTTAATACAGTATTAGGTTATTAAAAATGATTTTAAGACCGACTTCAGAACCCCCCTCCAGAGGTTGGGGCAGCAGATTCTTTAATCTAAGTAACGACTCGGCCAACGAATCTGTCTGCCACTCCTCGAACTACGTTGAGTAGAAGGAGGTATGAAAGCAGAACGAAGAGAGGGCCCGGAAGGTCGAGCTGTAGGTACATTCGGTGCAGGTGTGGCTATATCGCGTGTACTAGCACGAGTACTCGGACGAGGTTGTGGTGCTGAAGTTACCTCATCTGTTGTGCTAGACGGTTGAGCTGAAGCTGGAGCAGGAGATAATGGTACTAAGGGAGGTGGCGGTGAGATAGTAGGAAGAGAAGGGGGAGGTGAAACAGGAATGTTGTAGGTAGGAGTCATGCTGAAAGGGACTGAAACTGTTCTTGGGAACAATTCCGAATCCGGAGTATCAGGAGGATTGGACTCGAAGAACGCTGGCTTAAGGCGGTCGATTGATACGACCTCTGTGCGTGTGGGACGTTGAATGGTAAAGAACTTCTCCTTCCGAAGTAACACAGGAAAAGGTCCATCGTACTTCGGTTGGAAAGCAGTGCGGTGCGAGTCATGCCTTACAAAGACATGTGTGCATGTAGAGAGGTCCTTAGGTACGAAAGAATGCACTTTGTGGTGACGAGTAGGAGTCGGTCTCCACGACGAAGCACAGCGCCTTAAGCGGGTTAGATAAGATAATGGGTCAGCAGTAGGAGACGGAGAAGATTGCGAAAAGAACTCTCCGGGAAGCCGAAGAGTGGAACCATAGACAAGTTCTGCCGCAGAACATTGCAGATCCTCTTTGATGGCAGTGCGAATACCTAGCATTACCAACGGAAGGGCGTCTGTCCAATGTTCCGGTTGTGGATGAGCAGCCAAGGAAGCCTTAAGCTGACGATGGAATCGTTCTACAATTCCGTTTGCTTTTGGATTAAAACAAGTGGTATGAATCTTTTCTGAACCAAGGAGGCGCATCAAATCTCTCCAAAGATAAGATTCGAAGACACGTCCTTGATCTGTAGTGACAGAGAGAGGTATGCCGAAACGAGAAACCCAATGCGTCATAAAAGCTGTCGCAATGGATTCCGAAGAAGCAACAGAAAGAGGAATGGCTTCGGTCCATCGAGTGAACCGATCGATACAAGTAAGAAGGTAGCGTTTGCCATTAGAAGGAGGAAGAGGTCCTACAATATCTATGTGAACCTTTTCAAACCTGTCACCTGGTGGTAAGAAGGAGCCAAGAGGGCTTTTAGTGTGCCTCTGGACTTTAGACCGTTGACAGGAAAGACAATTGCGTGTCCACTTCGTCACATCGGCATTGACGCCGGGCCACACAAAGCGTGCTGAAACAAGCTTTCGCGAAGCCTCGATGCCGGGGTGAGAAAGGGAATGGAGATTGAAGAAGATGTCTTTCCTGTATGAAGAAGGAACGTATGGACGAGGAGTAGAGGTTGATGTATCACATAACAACTTCCTCTTGATACCCGGGAGTGTTATCCACTCTAGTCGTAAAGAAGAAGTTAATGTGGGGTCGATGATTTCGTCCTCTTGGAGCTGTGCCATAGCTTCATAATCTATGATTGGAATAGGAGAAATAGAGTCGATCTGGATGCGCGAAAGGGCATCGGCAGTGGTGTTATCTACCCCAGAGATATGCCGAACGTCAGTGGTGAATTGGGAGACGTATTCAAGGTGGCGTGCTTCTCTGGGAGAATGTCGTTCGTGACGGGAAATCATCGCGAACGTAAGAGGTTTGTGATCGGTTAAGATGTGAAAATCTCGACCTTCTATGAAGTACCTGAAGTGACGAGTAGTTAGGTACATTGCCAGCAACTCCCTACCGAAAGCACTATATCGAGTTTCGGCAGGTTGAAGCTTGCGAGAGAAAAAGGCTAAAGGAGACCAAACGTTATTTAAATACTGCTGCAAGACACCACCGACAGCAAAGTTGGAAGCGTCGACTTGAATACGCGTTGGTGCAGAGTCCTGAGGATGGACAAGAAGTGTTGCAGCAGCTAGAGCTTCCTTTGAAGCGTCAAAAGCTTTTCTTGCCTCATCCGTCCAATCAAGAATGATGGCTGAACCCCTCTTCTTTTGTGTAATAAGGGCTGTAAGTGGACGAAGAAGTTCGGAAGCTGAACGAAGGAAACGGTGGTAAAAGTTTACCATTCCTAAGTATTGACGAAGTTGCTTCTGTGTTTGAGGAAGAGGGAATGCACGAATGGCATCAACAAGATCGGAGAGTGGTTTAACACCTTCGGGAGAAACAGTATGGCCCAGGAAAGTGAGAGATGATGTACCAAATACACACTTCGCGAGATTAAGTCGCATTCCAGCATCGTTTAATCGTGCGAAAACAGCACGCAAATGATCCAGATGCTCCTCAGGAGTTGCACTTGCTACAAGAAGGTCGTCGAGATAAGCCCAGGCGAAAGGTAAGCCACGCAGTATAGTATCAATAAACCTTTGAAAAGTTTGAGCTGCACATCTCAGACCGAAGGGCATTCTAGTATACTCAAATAATCCAAAAGGAGTAATAACAGCGGTTTTTTTTAATGTCATCAGCAGCTACAGGAATCTGATGATATGCCCTGACCATATCCAATTTTGAAAAGATGGTTGCGCCATCCAGACGAGAGTTAAAGGACTGAATATGCGGAACCGGGTAGCGGTCAGGTGTTGTCGAGGCATTCAGAGCCCTAAAGTCTCCACACGGTCTCCAATCACCAGAAGGTTTTGGCACCATGTGAAGAGGTGAAGCCCAAGCACTCTTAGAGGGGCGGACAATACCTAGTTCTAACATATGCTCGAACTCGGCTTGAGCCGCCTTGAGTTTGTCTGGGGGGAGACGTCTAGCACGAGCGAAAGTTGGAGGACCAGACGTCTCGATATGGTGCTGTACATCATGTTGGACAGGTAAAGAAGAAGAACAAGGATTTAAAAGATCCGGAAAATCCTTCTGTAACATAGTAACAAAGGGAGAAGCGTCTGAAGAAGAAGAACATGGGGCGATAGTAGAAATGCCTCCAAAAACAGAAGAGATCAGAGCACCCTTTGAGGACAACGTAGTGGTACCGTCTACCAAACGTTGATTGCGAATGTCCACCATGAGATTGAAATGGGACAAGAAGTCTGCCCCAATAATAGGTTGTGTAACTTTTGCCACAAGAAAAACCCATTTAAAACTCCGTCGAAGCGAGAGTTCCAAAGAGCAAAGTCGTTCACCATATACTGGAATAATTGAACCATTCGCAGCATACAGCGTATGAGTAGATAGAGGTACTGCAGAGCGCTGAGACGGATCCGGAGGGACCAAAGACAAAGATGCGCCAGTATCAATCAGAAAGTTTTGCTTTGTGATACGATCGTAAATGCGAAGCACAGTAGGAAGCGAAGTGTCAGGGTCACAAGGGGCAGTCGCTTCTGCTATCCCTTGACCTATTTGTTTTCCGAAAAAGTGCACGGAGAAGCACATTTCTTCGCTCTTGCACCGAAGAAATTATGATAGTAACAATATCCGTGAGGATAGGTATTGTCACTAGAAGCAGAAGGAGAACGACCACGAGTGGGAGTCCTACTACGAGAAGAAGAACGAGAACGAAATGAGAGCTGCCTTAGAGTAGAAGTGACAGAAAGCAACTCGGTTTTGATCTCTGCAAGACCGATTTCCAGAGCAGAAACACGAGCATCTAGAGCAGAAGATGTCGCGTGAGAGCAAGTTCCGTGAGAAAGATGAGGAGAACAAGCTTGAGAAGAGTGAGAAACCGGAGTGGAAGAGGAATGTGAAGGATGAGAAGTAAGAGAAGACAGTGGTGAAGGAGCTTGTGGGGGTGGCGGGGGTGGTGGAAGAGTAGAAGTTGCAGCAACTAAATGCGTTGCAGAAGCATGTGTGCGGAGCATGCGGTCTGCTTTTTCAGCAACCACGCTCAAAGAAAGGGCTGGATCGAGAGAGGCGAGTATATCTTGGGCATACAAGGGCATTTTTTGAAGAAAAAGATGCCTTAATATGGCCTCCTCTCTGGCGGAAGGAGTACTTCCAAGCAACGAAAGCATGTTAACTAACAGTTCAGAAGGACGCAAATCGCCAAGCTGCGTATCTTTCAACAATCGTTCATATTTTACCTCCTGGGAAGGGGCTAATCGCGCGATTAGTAATTCTTTAAGTGCCGTGTAAGGGGTTGTTGATACGCCTAAAGTTGGCAGGGAATCGCGAATGCGCACTAAAGTAGCTTGAGGAAGGGAATTTAATACCCTTGAATATTTATTTCTCTCCTCTTCATCCGGACGAAAGACATTCTCAGCCAATGAGAACCACAATTCTGGGTCATCTGTAAAGAATCGCTGGAGACGCAAGTTGGAAAAGTCAGAGGTGGGAGAATGCTCATCGTCGCCCGGCATGATTACAATGCAAGATTGCGAATCAAATGATAAATTAAAAAAAAAATTTTTTTTGTTAAAACAAAAAATGAGATTTTGTTTTTTTTATTGTTACTCATTGTCTAAGGAATTCTGGGAAAGGTGAAATTTTTTTTTTAGAAAAAAATAAAATATTTATGTGACAAATAAAGACTAAGAACGATGTATGAAGGGTGGGGGCACACAATGGCAATTAGAAAAAATAAAAATAATAAAATAATTAGATATCGCTTAGGCGAAAATAATAATAATAATAATAATAATAATAATAATAATAATAATAATAATAATAATAATAATAATAATAATAATAATAATAATAATAATAATAATAATAATAATAATAATAAAAGTGATTAGGACAAAAAATGCAATATATATTATATATATAAAAAATATTGTCCTGTTTGCTCCAAAAAATTTCAGGGATCGCAATTTTGATTAAAGAAAGATGGCTGACGGAATTCGGAAAATGTATCCAAACAATTCTTGTTTCACTCCATGTTGGGTTACCAGTTTTGGCGGGTGATGTAGGATGTAATAAAATTCTTCTTGTAAAAATATGTTCTATTCTGACTCCAAAATGAGAAGCAATACGATCCCTAAAACTAAAAACAACAACAAATAAATACATAATAAAAAATAAGTTTTAGGTATAAGAATAAAGATTATGATATTTTGATTTTAAAATGTTAAACAAAAATAGCCCTTATGCGGCTTGAATATAAAGGCCAAATTTGAATGCGGCCGTTTGGTTACTAGGCCTTACAATATGGGTAAGTTTATCAAAATAATAAAAAATTCTTCGATAGGGGGTTTTAGAATATAAGGAATATCGGCTCATGCATATCCGATATTCTAAAATCAGTACATACAATAAAAGAAATGACTTATAAAGAAGTATAATATGAGGCATTAGTTTGTAATTACATATCTATGAGGAAATCCTCAATGACATGTAAGAAAAACGACATAATAAAGAATTAGCAATACACATTATCACTGTATGGTAATTACACCTTCACGCACCTTTAGGATAAATGTAAGAATCACTTTTAGTTAATAACAGAAATAATGTTGCAGCAGTTAGAGACGCTCTTGATACGTTGAGTTCAAAAATCGGAAGAGCGAACAAAGTATTAGTAGTCACGGCTTTTGCAAAAATCGATGTTGCCAGATAAGCAAAAATTACATTCAGATGTTTAAACTGCACTAACATTATATTGTGTTTTTAATATAAATTTTTTAAATTACATATATGTTAATACAGTATTAGGTTATTAAAATGATTTTAAAAGTTTTAAACTTCAATATATATTAATATATATATATATATATATATATATATATATATATATATATATATATATATATATATATATATATATATATATATATATATATATATATATATATATATTATATATATATATCTTATATATATATATATATATATATATATGGCTCATATCCGTTACCTCCAGGTAAGTTGAAGCCAATTTTTTTTTTAAAATCTACTTAATCGAATAAAGTATTGAAAGCTCTCTTGGGGCCATATGCGTTTTATTTCATTTATTTTTTTTTAACAATGCAGAGTGAAATAAATAAATATACAAATAAATTACATTATATATAAGTTAAGTAAAGGTTATCTTAGAGTTTAGTTAGTTTAAATAGATTTTAACTATACATAAGCAAAGGTTAGCCTATGAGTTTAATTAGTTTACAAATATTTGAACTTTTTTTTTTTTTTTTTTTTAAATACTGGGGTGCTGCTTTAATAACAAAGTTTCAATTTGACTTTAGGCATTTTCACTTCAATTTTATAAAATGTGTTCAATTCATACAATCGATGTATATATAATATGGAGGGTGGAGGTGGGTGTCGACATGATCCACGCTGGGGCACGAGTCGAGTCAGGTCGTGGAGTCAGGTCGTGGATGTTATTTTCCAGAGTCGGAGTCAGGTCTGGAGTCGAAGCGTGCAAGGAGTCGAGTCCGGAGTCGGAGTCGAAAATCCCTATTTTAAGAGGTCGGAGTCGGAGTCTGTAATTTTCAAGTATAGAACTAATGTGTGTGTGTTATTATTATTATTATTGTGTGTGTGTATTATTATTATTATTATTATTATTATTATTATTATTATTATTATTATTATTATTATTATTATTATTATTATTATTATTTTAAGTTTAAGAATTAAACTATTAATTTAAAATGGCTGTTTTTACCAATAAGAAAGTAAATAATTTGCGTGGTTTACATTTGTTTCGAAACTGAAGCTACAATATTTGTTTGTCATGTTGCACTGCGCCTGCATCTTTATGTCTTTACTTACTATAGATGGCGGATGGTGGTGACTATACGGATGCGGATGGGCCTGGAAATACCTCCTCAGTTGAGGATGAGGGTTTAGGGTAATACACAAGTAATTCATATATATATATATATATATATATATATATATATATATATATATATATATATATATATATATATATATATATATATATATATATATATATATATATATATATATACTCTCATATATACATATACTATATATATATATATAAAGAAGGTTGGAAGTTTCGTAGCTGTCAGGACAAGTGATTTCTTCGCATGGTTATAGGGCGACAGAGCTAGCAACCTGGTCCTTTCCTTTTGCTTGTATTACTCTTGGACCAGTGTTAGAATCTTATGCGCCTAGAAGCAAGATCCTCTGGAGACCTCTGGGTGAACGAGTTTTGAAGCCTAATGAAAGAA
>JABUQX010001981.1:10000-17500 GCA_015478945.1 Trachelipus rathkii | reverse complement strand
ATTGAAAATTTCAGAATTCTTATTTCTCTCCCTTTGTCAGTTTTATGGGTATCTCCATCTTGAATCTTCATTGTTCTCAAGTACCTCCAACTCCTCCAAGTCACCATTTTACCATCACCCCTCCTTAATTATCTCTTTCTCCCCACTCCACCTGTATAAATTTTAACAGTTCTCTGAAGTATTCCCGTTTATCTCCCTGTTTGTCTGTTGATCTCTAAAAATTCACCTTGTTTACATCCTTGATGTACACACTTTTCCCTCTTTGAATACTATGGAAACTTGATAAGTCTAAAATCTCTTCCTTTTGCCCTCACTTCTTCCATAATTTCTTCCCCCTCTCTCTTTGCTGCCTTTTCTTTTACTCTTCTTTTCACTCTCTCTGTTTCATTTCTTACCTCCATATACTAGGCCCTTGTGCTGTTTAATTTTCCAACCACCTTCTCATCAATATGTTTTCCTACTTTTATTGCCTCCTTCTTCACCAGGGTCTCCTCTGCTGCCCTTTTTACTTTTTCTTGTATCTCCCCCTATCTCTCCGACTCCTTCTAATTGTTCTAGATTCTGACTTATTATTTCAATATATTCCTTTTTCTTGTCACACTCCTTCAGTGACTCCACTTTAATCACATTTTTCTTTTCTTTATTCTGCAACTTGTCTGTCTTCACCTTCAGGTCCGTCACCAATAATCTATGATCCGAATATATATTGCTACTCCAGGTATCACTTTCACATTTCTTGTTAGCCTACTATCAGACGATATTTTATAGTCTATAATAGATCTCTGATCGAATTCTCTTGTGATATTGATCTATCTATCAGAAATCTATCAACATCTCTCCTGCAATATTTCTTATCTTCTCTCCATACTGTCCCACGATTCTCTCTCCCTCGCCTCTTCTCCTCATCACTTTGCATATAAAATCTACAAATATATATATATATATATATATATATATATATATATATATATATATATATATATATATATATATATATATATATATATATATATATATATATATATATATATATATATATATATATAGATATGGAATATCGCGAAATATATATATACATATATATATATATATACTATATATATATATATATATATATATATACTAACTATTTATACTATACTATATATATATATATACTATATACTACTATATACATACTTTACAAATATCTATATATATATATATATATATATATATATATATTGTGGAAGGGTACTCTCTGTGGAAGTGGAAAGAACATCTATACAGAGCTGAACTACAAAGTTACAGAGTAGAGCCGAACACGCCCTATGTTTAAGATGTGGTTGTAGTTTCGTGGAACTAAGCCACGCCTCCAAGCCGCCGAATTATCACTTTTAAAATCGCAACAGCATGTAGCTTCCTTCTAGAGAATTAGTACAAAATAATAGCAAAATTACAACATTATATTAAAATACAAGCAAATGAATGCTAATTAAATAATTAAACCCAAAAACAAGGTGAGTTTAGAAAAAGGGCAGCCTATTAAGTACATTTTTAGGTTAGAGCAAAGTTAGGCGAACCTAGACTAGTCGGTGGAGCCTAAAGCTGAGGTTTAGAAATAGGTTGCAACGAAAACGCATTAGATTGAATAGCGTATCAAAAAGAATGCCTAAAATCTAGTAGGAAAACAAAGTGAAGTGTTCATGCATGCCAGTGTAAAATTCGCGGTAGGCTTAAGTAGCGTTTCAAGCAATTAGCCAAACTTAGGGGTTAGAGGCTAGAGTAAGGAGAAAACTAGGTGGAGATTAAGAGTTGCATGTATCTTTAAGTATAATGTGGGAAATAACAGCTCTGGGATAGGCCGTTATTTCCACACATACTAACTAACAGAAGGCATGATTTATAGCAGTTTGTGAGGCTAAGCTGATTGATAGTAGTGCAGGGGGTAGACAGCCCCAAAAATATTTAGAATTGAAACTTTATATCACTTAGAAATATAAATAGAGGTCATGGATCGGTATTCTATATCCCGCTTTAACAGTTGTGTGCGTTACACCTTAGGAGGTTTGGGTGTGAGGCTAAGCTGGGTAATAGTAGCACAGAGGGGCATCTCTCTCTACTCTCTCTCTCTCTCTCTCTATCTCTCCCCCTAGTCAAAGAAGTTACAACAACCTAGGCAATTTTGTAGTATATGTGCCTGTGTGAGACTCATACCAAATGTAATGCTGCTTCATGCGAATGTATATCAAGGAGGATCCCTTTCCTGCCTGTGTATGCATATACATGAAACAGCTCCTCCCAAACTAATAATCTTTTGTACTGTGTGAGACTCATGTCAAATGTAATGCGAATGTATATCAGGGAGGATCCTTTTCCTGCCTGTGTATGCATATACATAAAACAGCCTCTCTCAAACTAATAATCATTTGTACTACTACTCCGCATGAGCTTCATATTCTGTAGGAATTCTTCCTGCAGAATATGATTCATATGTGGAATAGTAATAACTCGGCAATGCTGCTTTATGCAAATGTATACCAGGGAGAATCCTTTTCCTGCCTGTGTATGCATATACATAAAACAGCCTCTCTCAAACTAATAATCATTTGTACTACTACTCCACATAGGCTTCATATTCTGTAGGAATTCATATGTGGAATAGTAATAACTAGGCAATGCTGCTTTATGCAAATGTATACCAGGGAGAATCCTTTTCCTGCCTGTGTATGCATATACATAAAACAGCCCCTTTTAAACTAATAATCATTTGTACTGCTACTCTGCATAAGCTTCATATTCTGTAGGAATTCTTCCTGCAGAATATGATTCATATGTAGAATAGTAATAACTAGGTTTACCCTGTTCTAATTCTTTGTTTTTGTTTTTTTAGGACAGGGGTCCAACCCTCACTTGTAAAATAGAAGTAGGAAAATAAAAATTGTAAGAACATTAACTTCTCAATCAACCTTAAAGAAGCGGTCCTAAGCACCCAGCTTCAGATAGTGACCCCGAAGAGTGAAGATTAGATTCCCAGGCGGGAATCAGAACACCCACAACAAGGCCAGGAAAAACTATTACAAACGAACCCAATCACTTTTGTACCGTTTGTAGGTATTGTTTTTTTAACGGGTAGATTTACCCACTCATTGTGTTTGTGCCTTTTTCTATCTACTTCACAGCTTTCTCGAGCCCAGCTGCAGCCATCAAGAGCCAGCTTCGTCGGCAGAGTATCAAACTAACGCTGTTGGACCCCTACCTTGGTACAGTTCTGTATTTCATACGGAACATATAATTTGTTCTACATTCGGGTATTTTTTTATTTTTTTTATTGTTCTTATCAAATTTATTATTATTATTATTATTATTATTATTATTATTATTATTATTATTATTATTATTATTATTATGTGTGTGTGTGTGTATTATTTATTATTGTGTGTGTGTATTATTATTGGCTGTATTATTATCGCCCCTGTTGTGGTACCCCTAACAAGGTATAGCCACACCTTGTGTGCTGTGGATACCCTCGTACACTCACTCAAATAAAAAAAAAAAAAAAAAGAGAAAAACTTTAATTATTATATATATATATATATATATATATATATATATATATATATATATATATATATATATATATATATATATATATATATATATATATATAAATATTTTGGCTTATATCGCGGCAGTCTAGCTCCTAAGGTTGTAATTTCTTTGATTTTTCCACCCTCGGTCCGTTATTAGTGCCTCCGCTCGCTCCACATCTTATTTAATTTTTTTTTCTTTCCTTCACTCTACCAACTTCTACGCCTTTCATCATGTCTACTCCCTCGCGAGCATTCCATTTGCAACCTTTCTTCGTAAACAATCCCGAGCTTTGGTTTGACCTGGCTGAGTCAGCGCTCCTGACCATCGAAGACGAGAAGGAGAGATATTCGAGAGTTGTGAATGCTCTACCAGAATCTTGCCTCCTCAAAATCAGGGATGGCCTGGCAACAACTAGAAACTCTACAACCCCTTACAACACGCTCAAAACCCTTATTATCGACCGCTTGGCTCCCACCAGAGAGGAACAATTGGAAACTCTGCTTGGAGGCATCTCACTGGGCGACCAGAAACCCTCGGAATTGATGGTAGGGATGCTGGGTTTGTTGGGCGGCACTCCATCTACACGGGAAGAGAAAATAATTCGCACCCTCTTCCTCCAGAAGATGCCTGCTCGACATCACAGCGTACTGCAATCAATAAACCCGACGTTGTCCCTCACTGAGTTTGCCGCTACAGCAGACAGAATTTTGCGCCCTCCGGTGGAGCCTTTGGTCCACACCTCTTACGCCGTTTCCTCTCTTTCTCCTACCTCTTCCTCGCACCTCCGCCACCCTTCCTCCCCCTCTTGTTCCTCAACCGCCTCCTGCCGCCTATCCAGCTCAACCTCCTTATTCTCACCCACACCAACCTTCCTACTCTCACGCTTTCGCAGTACAACCTCCTCCTTCGGCAGCTCTGGATACCCGGGTTTCGGTTCTCGAAACTGGCATGGCCGACATTAAAACTGCCCTTCTCTCCCTTACAGCGGCAATTAATAATAACACTTTTCGCTCTCGTGATCCCACTCCTTCCAACTTTCGTCCTTCTCGCGGTCCTCGTTCACCTTCTGCTTCTTCCTCACGCCAGCGCCAGTATCCTCATGGGTACTGTTATTATCACCATACTTTCGGCATGGATGCCAAGAAATGCGATCCTTCCTGCCCTCTCTATCAGGGAAACTCAGCAGCCAACCCGTCGTAGGGGCGACGGGAGATGCTGGTGCTTTTTCTTCTTCCCCTCCTACTACACAGGATGTTCTTCGTATCTACGATCAGTCCACTAAACTCGCCTTCTTGATCGATTCCGGCGCTAGCCTTTCGATTTTACCACACAACCCTTCTCAAGACTCGGCTATCCCTCTTTCAGGCCGTCAACTCTTCGCTGCTAATGGCTCTTCCATTCCGGTATATGGAGAGCGTTTATGTACGTTGGATCTGTCTCTCCGCCGCCAGTTCCCGTGGGTTTTTCTCGTCGCTGAAGTGACACAGCCCATCCTCGGCGCTGACTTTTTGTCCCATTTCAATCTTATGGTAGACCTTCGTAATAGGCGTCTAGTTGACGGTGATACCGCTCTTTACTCTCACGGTTCCCTAGGTTCTTCAGAGCTAAGGGGCATTTCCGCTATCGCTCCGCCTTCTTCGGTAGTGTCTCCCTTCCTTTCTATCCTGCAGGAGGACTTTCCTTCTTTATTGCATCCTTGCTCTTCAGACACCCCTCTTAAGCATTCTGTGGAACATCATATAGAGACCACTGGCCCACCCACCTTTGCTCGAGCTCGCCGCCTTCCTCCTGATAAACTCAAAGCCGCCAAGGCCGAGTTTGATCACATGTTGCAACTTGGCATTGTGCGCCCTTCCAAGAGTTGTTGGTCTTCTCCGCTACACATGGTCCCTAAGGCACCACGGGCGATTGGAGACCCTGTGGTGATTTTAGGGCTTTGAATTCTGCCACAACACCGGATAGGTACCCTGTACCGCATATACAAAGTTTCACTTCCCACCTGTCTGGCAACACCATTTTTTCTTCTTTGGACTTAATTCGAGCCTACCATCAGATACCCGTGGCTCCGGAGGACGTTCCCAAGACAGCTGTAATCACCCCCTTTGGCCTCTTTGAGTATACAAGAATGCCATTCGGTTTGAAAAATGCAGCCCAGTCCTTCCAGAGGTTCATCGATTCTATCCTCCGTGGCCTTCCTTTTGCTTGGGCATATTTAGATGATCTTTTAGTCGCTTCCTCCTCTCCTGAAGAACATATGGATCACCTACGTGCCGTTTTTGGTAGGTTGGATGATGCGGGAATTCGTCTCAATCCTACCAAGTGCGTATTCGGCGCGTCTTCTCTTACATTCCTTGGTCACACAGTCTCGGCTGAGGGTATTTGCCCTCTTGTAGACCGTGTCGCCGCTATCCGAGCCTTTCCTCTTCCCCAAAATCAAAAGCAACTTCGTCAATATCTGGGAATGATCAACTTTTACCACAGATTTCTGAAATCAGCGGCAGCCCTCCTAGGCCCGCTTACCGCACTCATTCGTCCTAAACAGCGAGGCAGCACCACTAAAGTCGACTGGTCTCCGGCAGCAGAGTCTGCTTTTGAGGCTTCCAAAGAAGCCCTCGCCTCCGCCACTCTTTTAGTTCATCCCCACGATACCGCACCAGCGAGAGTGCAGGTAGATGCCTCCGATTTCGCTGTTGGTGCGGTGCTTCAGCAGTTCCAAAAGGGCGAATGGTGCCCACTTGCCTTCTTTTCACGCAAGCTGCAACCCGCCGAAACAAGGTATAGTGCTTTTGGACGGGAATTGCTTGCTATGTACCTTGCTGTTCGCCATTTTCGGTACTTTTTGGAAGGACGGGAGTTCCACATCCTGACCGACCACAAAGCGATCACTTTTGCAATGGCTTCACGGCATGAACGTCACTCCCCCCGTGAAGCTCGTCATCTTGAATTCGTTTCCCAGTTTACGACAGACATACGTCACATCTCCGGAGTGGATAATTTCACCGCGGATGCTCTTTCTCGGATTGAAATTAACGCTCTTTCTCCCATTCCTGACATTGATTACGCAGCCATGGCCACGTGCCAGGAGCAAGACAATATCGATCTTCAGCAGGACTCTTCTCTACAGCTGCAGTGGCTCAATCTTCCGGGCATAGAGAAGAGACTCTTGTGTGACACTTCAACAGGCCACCCTCGCCCTTTCGTTCCAAATTCTCTTCGAAAGGCAGTCTTCTGCAATCTCCACTCGCTTTCACACCCTGGCGTCGAGGCTTCACGCAAACTGGTAACGGCTCGTTTTGTGTGGCCTAAAGTTAACGCCGACGTAGCGAACTGGGTCCGCGCCTGTATGGCTTGTCAGCGCTCTAAAGTGCAAAGACATACTAAAGCTCCCTTAGGCACTTTCTTGCCTCCTGGTCAACGGTTTGAGAGAGTCCACATCGACATTGTTGGACCTCTCCCACCTTCTCATGGCAAGCGATATATCCTCACCTGTATTGATAGGTTCACTCGTTGGACGGAAGCTATCCCACTCTCTGTTGCTACAGCTGAATCTATTGCTAAAGCTTTCTTGTCCCATTGGATCTCTCGGTTTGGCATTCCTCTCTCGGTCACAACGGATCAAGGTCGCGTTTTCGAATCCTTCCTTTGGAAAGATTTGATGCGCTTGCTTGGTTCTGAGAAGATCCATACAACCAGTTTCCACCCTATCTCGAACGGGATTTGTGAAAGGTTTCACCGTCAGCTAAAGGCTTCTCTCATGGCACACCCACAACCAGAACATTGGACGGAAGCCCTCCCTTTGGTTATGCTTGGTATACGCACTGCCGTTAAGGAAGACCTTCAGTGTTCAGCTTCCGAACTCGTTTATGGCTCTACTCTCCGTCTGCCGGGCGAGTTCTTTTCTCAATCTTTCCCTCCTGCTACTGCTGA
>JABUQX010001981.1:0-5000 GCA_015478945.1 Trachelipus rathkii | reverse complement strand
AAAAAAAAAAAAAACATGGCCTTCTTTTTAGGAAAAAAAGTTACAGCCTGGCAAAGTTGTTAAAACTCATAGGATTTTCTTATAAAAATTTTATTTTTTTTTAAAATCATGATATATAGCTATATCTGAAAAAAATAATAATATATAAAAAAAAAAATGAAAATGATTTAAGTCTTTAGAAAAGAAGTTACAACCTCTCAAAGTTTTATAAATTTATCATTAAGATACATTAAGAAACATTAAGAAACATTAAGAATATAGAGACAGTAAGAAGCCACATGGGCCTATCGAGACTGTCCCAGTCAACCCACTAACCAAACATGCTCATGCAAATCCACAAAGCACCCTAGGGCTTGTCAAATTACTGTAACTACAAATCCACCAATTTGGCTTAGTCAAAACTAATGATATACAGTATATATGATACCCAAACCATCCACATGCTTAGCCAATTTGGCTTAGTCAAAACTAATATTATATATGATACCCAAAACATCCACATGCATTAATAACGTAAGTTATGGTCATGCATTTGCAGTTTAATAACTACTATAATAAAACCTCCAATTGGCTTCGTCTAAATATATTATATGATACCCAACCCATCCATATACCTATCCAACCCTTTCTTAAATGTTGCAATCGAGTCACACTCAACAACCTCCTGTGGCAGACTATTCCAAAATTTAACAACCCTATTACTGAATGCATGCTTTCTTATATCAAGATGGCATGCTTTCTTCTTAATTTTCTTATTATGCCCCATGCTCTACTATGAAAATTTTATTGTCTCTGTATTATCAATAGATGTAAATATTTTGTAGACTTGTATCATGTCCCCTCAGAAATTCCTAACTCCTTCAGCCTTTCCTCATAGCTCTTACCCTCAAACCCAGAAAATCATCCTTGTTGCCCTACGTTGCACTCGCTCAAAATCTAAGTCTTTACTTAAAATAAGTGGCCCAAAACTTGTGCCACAATACTCTATACTGCGCCTAACACAAGCTATTATACAATTTACTATAACTTCCTTTGCTCTTGTAACAAACCTTGCAAAATTATGCTTACGCATTCTTATTAGCTTTAATTTCTAGCTTCCAAACACTGATTAGCTACTTTCAAATTACTGCTTATAATCACACCTAAATCTTTTTCTTGGTCCACAGACTCAAGCCAATCCCCATTCATATCGTAGTTAAAACTTTTATTTGAGTAACCTAGGTGAAGAACCTTACACTTTTTACTATTAAAATTCATTTGCCACTTATCTGCCCACCCAAGAAGTATATCAAGATCATTTTGAATCTTTATACATCCTTCACTATTCCTAACTGTGGTGGCCACTTTGGTATCATCTGCAAACTTAGAAACCTTGCATTTAAGTCCCTGGTCTAAATCATTTATATAGCGTCGGGCGGGGTGACCAGGCCCGCCTCTTTAGGAGGGGTGATTCGGTCCACTCTAAATAAAATAAAAAATAATTAAAAAAAAAAAAAATTTTTTTGCCATTTTAATAGCCACGCGGTAGTACTACAAGTTTTATTTAGATCATCTTTAATTCTAGAAAGTTTTTATATTTTTAAAAAATGTTATAAATTAGGGTACAAAATGCCCTTCAATAGAATTTCACTTTTGAAAAATGTGAGTTTTTTTTAACTTTGTTATAAAATGAAAAATTGTGAATGGATTTTAATTATTTTTTCAGTGTATACACTCGAGTATGTTAGCTTTAAACTGGCAAAGTAAATTTTTGTTCCAAACAGTATTAGTGGCTAAATCACGGGGCCTAACTTGGTCCGATTCACCCCGCCGTAAAAATTGATGATGGGGTGAAGCGGACCACCATTGTTTTTCGTATTTTACGTATTATTATTGACATTTTTATTATGTATAATTAATTTAAATATAATAAAAAGTTACTTATATTAAGTGAAAATTAAAATAAAAAATGAAATTTATATAAAAAAAATGAATTCAAAAAAGTGTCAAAATTTTTGAGCGGAGAGGGGTGAATCGGACCACCTTATTTTTATTCTTATTTTATTTATCATTATTGACATTTTTATTACTTATTACGAATTTTAATATGATAAATAATTATTATATTAAGTAAAAATTAAAATATAAAATTGAATTTATATGTAAAAGAGGAATTTAAACAGATGGTCCGATTCACCCCTCAATGGTGGTCCGATTCACCCCTCCAAGGTCGGGGTGACTGAGCGTTATTCAAACTTTAATAAAACTTTTATTATTAGAATTACATTATTATTTTTTTGTGTGCTTATGCCCGACTATAGGGCCGTGATTTACAAAAAAAAAAATTTCCAAAAAGTGCATTAGGGGAGAGTCGGGAGACGAAGTTATACCTAAAGTGGTCCAAGTCACCCCGCCCGACGCTATATATATATATATATATCTAAATATTTCTCTATATGACCTTTCATTAACTTTTCCAGAACCTTTACCACCAGAGATGTTAAGCTAACTGGCCTATAATTTCCCAAATCTTCCTTACTACCTTTCTTATAAATAGGCACAACATACGCTGTTTTCCAGTCATCTGGTACCTCACCAAATGTTATAGATCGCTTAAAAATCAAATACAGTGCCTTTGCAATGCTGGTACTACCCTCTTTCAGAATTCTACCATATATACCATCAGGGCCTGCAGCTTTACTTGGATCAATATGATCTAATAAACGTTTAATATCTTTTACATCAAATTCAAATTCTGTAAGTCTATTTGTTACATGCACACAAGAACTATTAGTCTCCAAACTATTATCTAATCTTTCCTCTGTTAAACCACTGAAACAAAATTAAGCAAATTGAAAATATGTTGACCCTACTCCTTATCAGAACTCACTAAATTTTCATCAATTTTAATTGGACCAATTGTCCTATTCTTACTTTTAAATTTATAAAAGCTAAAAAACTTCTTTAGGTTCTTATTACTATTCCTTGCTAAATTAATTTCTGCCTCTCTCTTTGCCTTTCTTATTGACTGGTTAAGTTCATTTCTATTTTTCCTATAATTGCTCTTAAGGAAACATCCCTAACTACCCTTGAATATTTTTAAAACATCTACCGCTTTTCATTTAATTTTTCTCTTAATCTCTTCTTATTCCACCAAACAGTTTCTACTAAGCCACTCCTGTAATGGGTTTATTCATATAAATATGCTGAAGGAATATTCATTAAAATTTGCATCAAAATCTAGCCAAATGATAAGACAGATTTGGTCTTTTAAACTCTTTATCCCAGTCAGTTATACTAAGCATGTCTCGTAATTTGGTAAAATCACCATTTCGGAAATCTAAGATCCTTTCCTTATTAACTTGCAATTTGGGCCCAGATATCACATTCATATTAAATCTAATTATATTATGGTCACTAAGTCCTAAATTCTCCTCAACTCTAATCTCATCCACCATACTTTCATTGTTAGTTAATATTAAGTCTAATAGTGCATCATGTCTTGTGGGTTCATGGACCATCTGGCTCAAAAAGTTATCTAGTATACAATTTATAAATACAGAACTACTATGGTCCATATTAGACAAGGAATCCCATTGAATGCCTGGAAAATTAAAATCACCCATTATGACTATACCTTTTTCTTTACTGTGGCATGCTGTCTCAATTTCTTTCACAATTTCCGCGTCTAATTCTTGACTCTGGCCAGGAGGTCTATAAAATGCCCCTATTCTATATGATTTATTAAACATAAGGATATCTACCCACACTGATTCAATATCATGATTAGTTTTAAAGTCAGTCATTAATACAGATTGAATATTGCTTTTAATATAAAGCGCCACACCCCCACCCTTCTTTCCTCTACGCTGGTATAAATAAAGTGAATATCCGTCTATTTCATATTCCTGAAAGGAGTCTCCATATAATTCTTCATTAACCCATGCCTCAGTTATGCAAATAATGTCAAGATTCTCATTTATGGTATAACTAATCAGCTCATCTTTTTTATTTCTAAGGCTATGAGCATTTGTGTAAAAGCATTTGATATTCGAAATGCTGCTATTTTTATTGCTATCATCCTTATTTGAGCCTGTAACAACACTAGTTTTATTTATATCACCACTATTACCGTTACCATTGCTATTATTCATATCCAGATTTAGCCCATCACCCCCAACTTTACCTAGTTTTTTGCTAAACAAGTCTCCAAACTAGTGCTGAAAAGCCCAACACCTTTACGACTCAAGTGAACTCCATCTGCTGCAAAAAGATCTTTATCCAGAAATTCTCTCCACAAATCCAAAAACCTAATATTTTCTGAAAAACATAAATTCCTAATCCTTTCATTTACACCTAAAGCCCTACTCCCCCATTCCTGACCTGCACCTAACCTAGGTAAAATCCCAGAAATCATGCACCTTCTTCCACTAGCTTTCATCTTCTGAATCAATCTCCTATAATCTGCTATTAATTCTTCTGACCTTCTATGTCCTATATCATTTGTACCCACATGCACAATCACATCTGAATCAACATTTGTAGAATCAATCTCTCTATCTATCCTATCCACGATATCACTCACTCTGGCACCTGGATAACATACTCTCAATCGTTTCTTTTTATTCTTTTGAAAAGTCCTATCTAGGTATCGTGTCATAGAGTCTCCAATTAGCAATGTTTCAGTCTTCCCTTTAGAAAACTCAACATTACCATTGGCACTCTCTGATCCCTCCCCATCTGGAAGACAGTCGAACCTGTTACTGCAGGTCACAGGCTGATTGACTTTCGAGATCCTCATCTTTAAACTATTATTTCTAATTCCTGTAACTCTATATTCATCTGCAGACCTATTTTCAACTACTTTATCCTTTTCCCCCTCATCTTCCTGCCTAGGTGAATCACTATTCCTGTCTACCCCTATATCCCGCTCCCTCCTCGCCTCGACATCCCTACTAACTTTTTTCTTGACACTTCCCTCCTTTCTCAACTCAAATACAACTTCTTTCAATTCATTAATA
>JABUQX010001980.1:97500-102498 GCA_015478945.1 Trachelipus rathkii | reverse complement strand
TAAAATTTTCCGTTGGAGTTGTGGACGACTTTCTGAAATCTAAGTGTGGAATTTACTATAGTACTTAAGAAAAAAAGATTGATATTCATGATTAGACTTCATATGGAAGTCAACTGGGGAGGGACCTCTCTAAACCATACAAAATAACTATTTATCTATTATAAAAGGAACAATAATTAATGGTGTATGTCTATTTTATGATCATCTGCAAGATATCGATGAGTGCAAAAGAAGGAATATCGAATTGCCTTCCTTGGTAAATTTGTGTTAATACAGAAGCGAAGTTTTGACTTCGCAGAGCTTGAATGCAGAAGAAGATCGGCTCACTCTCGTATAACGTGATCAGCTAACCATGATTCAGCTTATAGATGAGCCACATCATATCGTTTCTCGATATATAGATACCGGAGGATGTAGAACCGTAATAAATTATAATACGGTATATTATTCGTGAATATGATCCAGTATTAACTGTTGGCCTCGATAATAATCGATATGTTGTTCGCCATGGCGACCTAAGCTATCTTTACTCTTAGGATCGAATTACCTTAATATTCGGATATTCTTGATATATCTCCTTTTTACTTAATACTCTAAGTTAAACTCCGATCGTAAATATCCTCCACCATACCAAAAACTAAGAATTTGTATGCTAGCGAACGCACGAGAGATATAAAAGTAAATCTTTTCATTTTACTCACTTGTATCCCTCCTCCTCCACCTCTCACAGCACATCTAATAAAGAAGTATGAGAACTAAACCATCTCTCTTTCCTCCACTCTCTTCAGGAATCAAAACATAATATAACAAATAACAGAATAAATACTCTCGCTCCTACGTGTCCCTCTTCCCAAAGCTCCGTGTCATAATATCAGGATAATACCACCAATAAAATATAGGAGTCTAAAGACACTCTTTCTTTCTCGATTTTCAGGGTATACCACCAAATGACCATCAATAGTACAAAACTAATGATTTAAACTTAGCTCAAATGATTTTTCTGCTATTTCTATAGATCAAGTCCACACTAATTAACACTTATTAAGTTATTACACAGATGCATCACACGTGGATATGGACCCGAGTTTCAGAGTATGTGCTTAAACTAGCCAAGTTATTGCTGAGCTAATATTACTTTACAACTTGTCTCTCAGTTCTCAAAAAATTTCAAAGAGATTAATATAGAGAAGAATTTAAAATTAACAAGACGCCAGACATGTTGTATACCTTCTGAATTTTCACAAGAAGAGTTAAAAATTAAAACATATAGCTCATCGAACCAACATGATCGAAGACTGGTTTACAGTATTTAAAAAAAATCATCTACACCCTACGGCTCTCTTGTCCAGCACTTAGTGAGATTATGTAAAATAACATCAAATGAGTCAAACCGGCGCCCAACCAGAGATATCCCATGTTGCAGAATACCAGATGGGCATATGCAACAACACTGAAATCCCACTGGCATATCACACATAACATCAGACATTTATAGTGCTTAATATATGAGTATCCAACACACACAAACATAGACGTCTCTCGAACATATTCTCGCAGATAACGACATACATACAACACGGGAAACCAGGCTATCGATATATGTATTCTCACCTCAATACAATTGGAAGTTTATTTATATAATTATTAAACATTTACCGCTAACACAAATAGAGACACATTGTTTCTCCATTTTCTATGTGTACAAAGGATAAGTTATAAGAGCCTAATATTTGAAAAATGAATAGCACACATGAGTTGGCCGACATTTACAAGAGAAATGATTAGATAACTCGTAAGCAAAATACACTAAATCTCAGGTGAACTGGATTTGCTCACTCTGCTACTGTAAACATTATGTAGCAATATCCAGACGTGTCTTATATGTCTCTTATGAGAATTATATTGAACTACATTACCACTGATACTCCATTCAGTATATAATAATACAATCACACTGTTATATCCATTCAGAAATAAATAATATCCAAGCCATCTATCCCATTCAAGAATATATATAAATATAACAATACTGACTTGTACTATCATTATCATTAATATATATATTAGCAAACTACACTGATTAATAAATAAATAGATAAATTTAATAATAAACTAACTACGTACTGATTTAATATACTATACTCAATATATTCAGGACAAAGTTTTTAAACGGCTCACAACCGGACGGGAGACGCGAGATAACTGTCTTTGATTACTCACTCTTCAGAAGTAACAAATAACATACTAATGATTCTTTTGCAGGTAATTATGGTAAACAAACCTAGCTAGATTCCCTATAATTACTAGAATATATTAATAATATATATACAATTTTAAAAATATATATCTCCCATATTTAAGTAGTATATTTATAATTAATAAAAAATAATATATACTAAATATTATATATACTTACTAGTAATATCATACTACTAATCTCACTAGTAATAATAACCGAACCACTGATCCTACATTTTACAGAGTAAAAAACATACCATTATATCAAGGTACTATCTCAGAATAAATAATATATGTAATAGGATCTCAGATCAATTGATAATACCATGTTACAGACATGTATAAAACAAACTCAGTTCGAAATGCTCACTTGCCATTTCTCGAGGAAGACTCAATAATACTAGCATACACTAGCTGATTTCCTAGTATTCCGTTTTATACTCTAGGATTAGAAATAACTTCACGAGTACCAAAGCCTAGAATTACCATTCTGCTTTGAGTTACATATAAAAAACATTTCTTCATTTTGTATCAACATATTTCAGAAAAACATAAAAAACTAATACATAAGTACTCACTCATTGTCGGAAGATTGTCCCATACCCAAAAAATGTATTTCATTTTAGATTTATATAGCTATTGTTTTTTTTTTTCTTTAAATGTTACTTTTTGCCTATTAAAATATATAGAGAATATATAATATATATATATATATATATATATAATATATATATATATATAATAAATATATATATAATAATATATATATATATTATATATATATATATAATATATGATTATAATATATCGAATTATAAGTGGATTATAATATATCGAAATTAAATCGATATATCGAATATCGATATTTTTCAGGCGATAAAATATCGAAGGCGATATGATAATTTTTTTAAAATATCGAAATATATCGATTTTATCGATATGTTAGATATCGGGGCATCCCTAAATAGCCTATATATTATATAATATAATATACATACTATATATATATATCTATATATAATATTATATATATATATATATTACCATATAATATATATATATATATAGATATATATAATACTTATATATCATATAGTTATATATATATATATAATTATATAATATACGTTATTGCAGACCTATAAATTTTTCTTTAATATTAATTGGAATTTCTATTTCAATCAAAAACTATTTTTAAATTATTGTTTTTCTCATTTTTAGTAACGTTATTAATATTTTATTAATTTCTTTATTATTTTTATTTATCTTTATTAAATATTGTTTGTTGTAAAATTATAATTTACTAGTATTAGTATCTTCAAACATATTTATTTATAAAACATAATATTAGTGTGTCAATATAGGAATGTAAATACAGCTAGAAATAATAGAATGCTTAAGCGTTGGAAACAGCTTACACATATATTTAAAATAATAATATAAACAAAAATAACATCTTCCACAAATGCGCCGACCGAGAAAAATATGTCCTTTTAGTTAAGCTTTGAAATAATCTTTCATCATTCTTGTTTTATTATTTCCATAGAAAAAAAAAAAATTTAAATTAAATTTCAAAATTCTAAAAAATATTAAAGGAAATATTAATCATCAGTTAGTTGTAAGATCCATTTTATCTTGGGTAAGGCGGCGCATACCTAGCAATTGCCCTTAATGATCCACTCCTTGATATATATATATATAGTATATATAGTATATAATATATATATATATATATATATATATAAAATATATATATTATATAATAATATAATATATTATATATATATAATATATATAATAATATATATATATATATATATATAATATATAATATATATATTCATACTTATATATATATATATATATATATAATGATGTAGATAAGAGGGTTGAAGGGGCCTGAACCCCAAAATTATTTAAGCTATCAAAATTTTTTGATGGCTCACTCTTTTAGGCAATCAAGGCGGTCAACTATTTTAAAAGAAAAAGAAAAAAAGAAATGATTTTTCAAGAGGCAAAATGGACAAAACTAAAAAAAAAATTTGTAAAAGCAAGGTTGGTGGAAAGTTTTGATGGATTGTTACGAATAAGAGAAACTTTTAAAGCAAGTTGAAGTATAGAGAAGTTTGAGATGGATTAAGAAATTGAACTTTCTTCAAATATCTTCATTCTATTGAAATATATAATCACGAGCGAAAGGTTAATTAAAAACTTTATTACAGTTTCAACTTTATTCTCCTTCACTCCTCCTTTATGTAATACATTACAGTCTCCATCATTAGTAACAAGAACTGATCTTAATCATATTGAAAATGTAATAATGCTTGTTTTGAAGGATTATCGCCCAAATCTATGAAAGATGTTCGAGCACTGTGGAAGTTGCAAAAGAACTTATGCTTCTTCTATCAATGAAGAAATGAGAATGCCGCACCTAACAATCAATGCAAAATGAAAACAATAAAGCAATTGTAATTAATTTCCTTTATATTTTTCAAAACATTTAGAGAAGAACGAGTTTGTAAGAAACAGATCCAAACTTTTAAATTCATGTAAAGTCATTTCATCGATTATATAATATAATATTATATATATATATATATATTATATATATACTATATGATATATATATATAATATATATATATATATATAAATATATATATATATATAATATATATATATATATAAATAATAGTAAATATATATATATGTATATAGTAATATATATATATTTATATATATAATAATATATATATAATAT
>JABUQX010001980.1:90000-92500 GCA_015478945.1 Trachelipus rathkii | reverse complement strand
TTGCCTTTTTTGATTACCTTACTACTTCGTCCACGAGAAACTGTATATTATCTTCTCATCCAAATACTGAGGTTCTCTCTATTTAGGGGATTTCAAATGTACACAAAACTGAATTGTTGGGTTCCTCTCGGTACTGATTAGGTGGGGAGGAAGCCCGAATCATTTCATATTCTTCAAACGATCGTGGGAGCAAACTGAAATTAAATAACCCTACACACATTCCGGATCGTTTCTCAACCGATTCTTGAACACACCTTGACCTTATGTTTCACCACTAGTCCTTCTTTCTTAAAATACACCACCTTCGCTCCTACTGGTAAATATCTGACAACAACCTTATATCACTTAATTTTAATCCTTTCTCTCGAAACAACATTTCCATTTCCTGCCCTACGCGGTTTTTCTGGCACTTTGATCCAGGCCGATGTGCGGGGCTTGCGTTGCTTCACGCTAAACTATTAATTTGAAGTGGATTGCTTTGACTCTTTAGGACGCTTCAGATTTCTGCCGATAAAATTGTTTGAGAACATGTAATGTTAATGGGAATGAGCAGGTTCATTCTTCTTCGACTAAATTCTTTTTCTCCTCAAAATCCATGCGTCGATCGTGCTTGTTTCCCTTGGCCATCATGCTAGAGACATGCTTATGCGAGCGTGGAAAATTTCTCGTTCTCCTATCACTTCTGTGCCAAATTATCAGTTCAGCTAGAAATGCTCCATTAGCAGGGGATTTACGCTCGACGAGCAAAGCGGACTTCATTAAATGAAAAAATGAACACTGGTACCTCCTTGGTTCTCGCTACTGACAAAATTTTCTCTGGCCTTTGCCAAAAACATCTTAACACTTCTGTAAATCATCCTTTCCTCCTCTTATCGCTCTCTGATGATTCTGTTGTTAATTAATACAACTTAAAAGGCCAATCATCTCTTCGGCCTCCTATTTTCCTCTAATTCAACCCTGGACGATTTCTGGCATTCCTCTTCCTCCTCCTTCCCTCTCTGGTGTCCTATGCCTTTACCTGTTTTGTTTGCATTTGATCGGGTGCATGAGCCCCTGAAATCTATTGGAACGTTAGGAAGGCGGGTGGCCGGATGGCATTCCTCTCCGAGTTTTGAGGAGTGTGCTTCGTTGCTGACCCACCCCTCGTTCAACTACCAAATCCTCTATGCCTCAATACTAGCACTTTCCCTCAGTTGTTGGAACGCGCCAAATGTCCAACCATTTCCCAAAAAAAAGGATGCTTGCTCTGGATCCTTCAACTATCGCCCTATAGCTGCTCACTTGTATTATTTCTAAGATCTTTGAAACCCTTCTCAACTCTCACTTCTTAGAATATCTGGAAATCTCTTTCCCTTCTTCTGATTACCAGTACGGCTTTCGGTGCTCCAGATCTACTGGCGATATACTTTCCTATTTAACGAATTTATGATTTTCCGCCCTTATTAACTACGGGAAGACCGCGTGGTGGCGCTGAACATATCCAAAGCATTTGACCGGTATGGCACACGCGTCACTGATCTCCAAGCATTTCCCCTCCTTTGGGTTTCCTTCTTCTCTTTGCTTAACTTTATGTCTAGCTTTTTCTTTCAAATCGCTCAATGTCGGCTGTATTGATTGGCCGGCGGACGTTCTTCTTTTTCTTGTCAATAGTGTGTTCCTCAGGTTCTGTTTTATCTCCTACTTTATTTCCGCTTTTCATCAATGAAATGATCTCTTCACCTGCACATCTAACTCTATCCACCCATATGTCGATGACTTGACCCTTCATTCTTCAACTCATATCCATTCTGCTCCTCTTTTACTTCTAAATTGCCTCTCGTCTTACTTTCCGATTCTATTCTCGCTGATCTGGATAGATTTCAGGGTGTAAGTCGTCTCAAGCTTGTGAAATTTAATCTTTAAAAATCGAACTTCTACAAAAATCTCTCTCTCTCTATACCATTAACTTTTCTATCTCTTTCGACGGTTCTCTCGTCTTCTCCTGTTGACAAATTTAAACATCCTTGGGCCTTAACATAAAGAAAAAAAGGTTTTGAAAACCTCAAATCACCAGTGCCGTGTGCGTAGGGCGGCCTTCAAGAAAACTGGGAGTCTGTTTCAGAGGCGAGACTTTTTCCTCTTCTCAGTTACTCCACCTATACAAGGATCTTCATCCGCCCTTGTATTGGAGTACTTGCTCTCATATCGGTGGGGGCGGGGGCTCTGTTGTTCTATCCGGCTTTTGGAATTAGGGGTCGAGTCTTAAAGGCCAAAGATCTTTATTAAACTGCCTGTACTTTTCTGTTCACTTGACCCTTTATATTTGCGGCGCGATGTTGGTGCTTTATCCCTTTTATATAGGTACGTAGAAGAAGTGCTCGAGGGAACTAATCCACTCGCGTACCCCCAACTTTACGACGCCCTCGGAGCACAAGGGGTGCTGGTCGGCACATGAGTTTTGTGGTTGATGTTAGTAACTTCAGACTGGTTCGCTGGTGGTTCTTTCTTTCCTGCCACCTCG
>JABUQX010001980.1:40000-85000 GCA_015478945.1 Trachelipus rathkii | reverse complement strand
TTATAAAATTATAATTTATAAAGGATGTCGAGGAAAGAACAATTCGGTGTGAATTGATTACCAATTTGAAATTCACGTATCAATTACTTCCCGAGAATCATATTATAAATTGCAAATAAGTATTTAAGTTTTACCGAACTTTGGGAATAATTATTATTCTTTTATATCCTTTTTTTAGGTCGAGCCGACAGGAGTAGGTACAAGGCCGAAGAAACGCCCGGACTTCTGCCCACGTCTTGTTTTACCCGTGGAAATTATTTCTAATTTAGTTGAAAAAAAAGAAAAAAAAAATTACAATTCATATTGGCAATCTTTCGGCCTATCGGATGAATAAGCGAAGCTATTCTTCGTTATCAAGAATAAACAGCAAATATACATACAATTCTCACCATACTGTTATAAAACTATTTAATAAATTTTCAAAATCACTATTATTTATTGATATATTTTTTTTAAAAGATCCCTTGGCGTTAGCAAAGCTTACTTCCTGATTATTTTAATAATGATGCATGCAGAGAGTTGTATAAACTAACTTATTTATATATGATTTTATTATTTGTTAATAAGTAGACATGTTTTATAGATCAGAGATAATATATTACCTAATTATTTTTTAATTATATATATATATTAATATATATATATATAATTTATAAATATAATATATATATATATTTAATTAATTTATATATATTTATAATATAAAATATAATATATATAAATACCCAAATAATAAAGAAAATAAAGATAAAATATCTAATTATTTAAAAAAAAATTAATATATATATCATTATCACCCACCTTCTTTACTTATTCTATAATATTAAAATAATATATATATATTATATATAATATATAAATATATATTAATATATTATTATTTAATATTAAATTATATATATATATAATAATATATATTAATATATATATTATATATATATAATATTTTATAATATATATATAATAAACATAAATATATATAATATATATAATGGTTTATCAAATGTTAAATTATATTTCTTACGTTCTATTGGTGAATAAGTTATGTTAAATAATAATTTAAATAAAAGTAATAAATTTAACTTGTAATGAAGTAAGAATAAATAAATTTTTAATAATATCATTATAATTTTTATACAATAGTATATGGTGAATTCATTGTTTCAATAAAATACTCTTCTCCACCTCTACTAATGTAGAATTATGTGGATCTGTCTCTAAACCTTTTTATTTTATAATAAAATTCTTTATTTTATATTTATAATTAATTAATTATATAATATCATGATATAACATTATATGATGCCTAAAACATTATAATACAAAATGTGATCCATATTCTAACGATTATATTAATCTAATAAGTTCATCTTCTAATTAAATTGAATGAATTTATACATATATAATTAGTCTATTATTAATGTTTTCTTAATCGTAAATAAATTAAATATACAGTACTATACAAAATTAAGAAACAAAGAGGAAAATTTAAATATTCTGTCAACCAAGCTCGATGTATCTTTTATTCTTCTTCATTTTAACATTATAATTATTAACTACATGAAATTGAAAATAGTTTTCTCAAAACCAGATTAAATCAGCTTTCTTTATTATTTTCCTATTATAACCACTAGTTCTCTTATCATGATCTAGTATTTCCAAAGAACTTCTACTGGCTCCCCAATATCCCAAAAATAGCGGATTAATAAAAGTTAAGCTTAAGATCACTTGTAATGTAATGTCGATTTGTAATGCTTTTGTAAAATAATGTTATAAAAAAGATAAAAAGAGAATAAATTAATAAAAAAAAAGATAAAAGAATTACAAATAAACAAAAAGTAACAAAAGTACATCCACAGTCCTGTGTTCTAATTCTACAGCATAGATAATTATAAAAAACATTAGCCTGTTACATAACTTTAGTTAATTAAAAATTAACAAAAAAAAACACTATCACAAACATTAAAATATTTAATAACGGTTTTGATAATAATCCAATATGCAAATTGAAAAGAAGATGAAAAACAAAATAACATGAACGAAAATGGAAAATGAGTATAAAAAAAAAACGTTAGGAAAGTCTACAACTAAAATATAAAAACTAAATAATAAACAAAAAAAGTAATGAATGAAAAAATAAAAGAAATCGATTATGATTCATAGATATTGATGGGCAGCTTTCAGAGTAAGTCATTCTAGAAAATTGAAGGAGAAAATAAAATCTATTTGAAATTAATAAATATAAAGGTAAGATATTGCAGAATTTTAAAAAATATCAAATAATTTACAACGAGAAGTATATATAATATATATATATAAATAAATTATATAATAATTTAAATATATAATAATATAATAAATATATATATATATATAATAAATATATAATAATATATAATATATAAAAACTATTATGTTGTAGTTTATATTAAAACAGACGAATAATTTAAATATCTATACATTTTAATCTTTGATAAAATATATATAATAAATTATATATATATATAATATATAATATAAATAATATAAATAAAAATTATATATAATAATAAATAATAAATAATAATATATGATATTATATAAATATATATAATATATATATTTGATTTTTAATTAAATAAATATAATATATATAATAATAAATATAGTATAAAATATATAATATATATATATTATAAAAAGGAATGTAATGTTGGCATTATAAAACTTCAACTTCTATTAAAAAATATATTACCATTATAATGCTAAGTAATTTTTTTTACAATACATTTTAAAAATTTAAACTAGAATATGTAAACTATATTTAATCTAAAATTTTATGAGTTAGAGAAAAACGAAAGGATTTATTATTCCTAATATAATTTCCATATAATAATATAATTAAATATAATTATAAAAAAAATATATATTATATAAACTACACAATACACTCACATATATACAAGCATACACTACTCTCACCATCACACAATATAAAATACTAATAAAAATAAATCAATAACACAATATAATTACTAAGACAAAACATGATATAACGGATAATATATACACATACACTAAAACTCACATCTAATCATAAACACTCACTCAAAACAATAAGTCAACACTAGCGGTAATAACATCAATAACTAATACAAAAACATATACACTCAACAATAAGTATCTACTCAAATTACTATACTCAACTCAAAAATCACCCACACAATAATATATATACCCTCACTCACCGTTACTACATATAACAACGATATAATAACTCCCCAAATACACTAATATAAATAAATCACTAAAACATAATAATAAAACCACTATACACAACATATACACAATTAGAACTACCATAATATCATAATAAACCATAAATAAAATAACCAGACCAGTAATAACAAAAAACATGTGAAATAAATATAAAATACCAAGAAAACACTACCCATAAAAAAAAAGAACACTTAAAATTAAAAGATAAAATAATGAATAATAAATAAATAATATTAAATAGAGAAAATGGAGAAGAAGAAGCATACAATATTTTTGTAAAAGATATTTCTAATAATTAATAATATATAGTAAATAATATAAGGTAATAAACAAATACTAATGAAATATAAATAGTATATCATATAATATATATCAGTGATCTGCTGGATGTGTGAGAAGTGATTGGAATGTAATAGAAAGTACACACTGATTCTAACTTGGAAGAAAAGATGTTTATAATACAGGAAGGGATATCACTTTGCTTGTATTTCCGGATAAAAGTGTCAAATCAAAGCTCCTTTAGTACTGAAAACCTAAGTATTTCACCACTTACCCCTTCTTCGACAACCAACTGCACTACCAACAACTACTCCTACAAACTTATACTTAGCACTATAACTAACAATAGCACATACTTTAACAAAGAAACTACATAACAAGAAGAGTCTAAAAACTACAACAAAGCATCCGTGCCCCAAAGCATATTAAAAGAGAAGAAGGAAAATTCAGATAATGTAAAGGTACGTTAATCATAATTAGTATTTATACATATTAATTATTATGATTAATTATATATTGTTTTTAATTATTCTTTATTATTATTAATTATTAACTGTATATATTATTAATTATTGAATTCTTACTTATATATTATAGTATATTTTAATATTATCTATATAATTAATTATTATTAATATTTGTAAATATATTATTAACTAATATACATATTCAAATAAATTATTTTCATTTTTATTTTTGATTTTTAATAAGTCAAAATAAACAATCCAATGATAATCCCAATTTATTATTCCCTGAAATTTTCTCATTTCTTTTAAAATTCTTTTAAATATATATCAAATATTAACCATTAAAAAGTCTTAAAAATAAAAATTTAAAATTAAGTTTTAATTAAAACTTACAAAGAAAATTTGCAATTAAAATGAAAACTGAAGTAGAAAGTTAAGTAAATTTTATAAGGAAATAAAATACGTAATTAAAGAAAAGAACAGTAAAAGGAAAACAACAGTAAAAGGAAAAGAACAGTAAATTTAGAATAAGTATGAATGAGAAATAATAAATAATAAAAAAAAAAAAAAAAAATAACAAAAAAAAAAGTGAATTAAATACTATATATAAGATTTTAAAAAATTAAAAAGAAAATGACATAGAGAATTAAGAAATAAACTATAAATTTGATCGAACCTCCACCCAACATATGCGTGCTGAAGTTTGTAGTTTTAATTTAATAATATAATACATAAAATAAATTTCTTTTAAAAAAATAATAATTTTAATATAGAGTATTTTCGTACAAGCAGAAAAATAAAAATATAGAAACAGTAAGAAATACCATTAATTTCATAATTATATCATAAAACAATATAGAAAGATGGTTTGAAATTGAAAAAATTGAAACAGTATTAAATGAAACTAGTACAAAAAAGAAAAGAAAAGAATCAAGGAATGGATTATGAAATACCAAATCTTAAATATACCTAAGAAAAAGTAAAAATTATAGTATCCTCTACATTTCGCATCCCATAACCTACCAAGTTAATGATACTCAGTTGAATTAGAGAACCTGAATCATTATAACAATAAAATCTTCTAAACATCAAATTGAAACCTAATATCGCAAAACCATAATAAACTCATCATGACCACGCATATCAGATTAACAACTCATGCGAAATAGCTTCAATGCACCATTCACAATAAGATAATCTACGACAACGTCATGAACTAGAAACACTCATAAATTATCGCGATCAAACTTAATCACGAACTCAGATCTTTCTCACAAATGTGTTCATATTAATACTTAGACAACATATGATATCAACACCAGCAAGAAAAGAAAAACTACTCAACACTTAAAACCCACCATCACATATCATAATATAAACGAAATACATAACTCTTACAGCTCACACAAAAGTCTAAACAAAAGAACTAAACACAACTCTCCAAAACCGAGAAGCAAAGCGCATGGCCCTTGCAGCTACACACAGCCGCAACTCAGAAATCCAGTTAGTAACAAAAAAGAATAGATGACCTACATAATAACGACGATCACACCTAATAATCCACTTGGAAACAAAACAACCTCAACGAAAGAATCCAAATATATGATAATCCTACACACTTTTGTTTTTTGGTATATATTTTTCTCTTTTTATTAATTTTTCTACCTTTAGTCCTGTATATTTTTCTTTTAAAAAAAACAATAAACACCTACATTCCATATGAATAAATCAATTTCAATAATCCGCTTTCCTCTTACCCGCGATTCAATACACACAATACAGACAAGGCTTTTAAAATAGTAATAAAAAAATAAACAACCACTATATACAACACTACAATTATAATCATCTATAATGCAAATTCTACTGAAACATAAGTAAAAAACAATTTTGGAACATCTTAAGAACAGACTGAAATAGAAATAATATTTCAGGTGAGCTAATATAACCATGAGTTTGCGCGATATAATAATCTACCCGTACACAAACTACTGAAAGAATTAGTCAAAAAACCGAAAATGAAGGAGTAAAATAATTAAAATGAATATCAAGATGATTTGTATCTTTTTTCCTCAATATACAACAATAAATCAAATAAAAAAATCAATGATAAATAATAACTAATAAATAAATAATAATATGAAGAATATTAATAATAATAATCAATAATATAAATAATAATTGATTATAATAAAATAATATAAAAATAAATAAACTTGAATAAATACATAAAAATATACTAAATATAAGCAATAAATATGAATAAATAGATAATAAATATATAAAATAATAAAAGAATAATAATAAATAACTAAATAATAACTATATGAATGTAAAGTAAAACGTAACCATTTTACTGATTATCGAATTTACTTCTTTCTCTTTTTTAAGATCGCTTTGGGCGAACCACTGGGTGCTTTGATTGTTAGGTTTACTAATGGACCTTCTTGAGTCATGTTTCTTGTAGTAGTGCTTGTAGTAGTTGCTAAGTATAGTTGAGGATGGAGTGGATTGTAAGTAAAGAATCGCTGTAGTACAGGATGCCAAGCAGAGATATAGGAAAGGTATATAGTGGTGAATAAATACTTGTCATTAGTCACCTTAACCCAGATCTTTGACTTTGACAACTGTTTTATCTCTGTGAATACCAAGCAAAGGATTCGCTTCGTATTATAATACACAAGCTTTCTTCAACGTTGACAAGGGACATCCATAAATGACACATTCTATTAAATTATCACACGACATCAACTAGCAGGATCACACATGATAAACGTAAAAATAACATAAAAAATATGTATAAATTATTAATTATATAAATATAAATATAATGTATTTTACTATAGAGAATAATAAATAATAATATATATAACAACTACATATTAATATATATATATTTAAAGAATAGATAAGGATAATAAAATGAGTGTTAACAAATCAAAGCTAATAAAAATTTATAATATAAATTGTTCTAAAATAATTAATAATAATACTGATAAATATAATGAATAATAAATATTATATATATCAAAATATTAAAGAAAACTAAATATAGAAAATCAAAAAATATAAAATAATAATACATATAAAAAGAAGATAAAATTAAAATAAGTTATCTATAAAAAAATATAAAAAAAATAATGTAGAAAATAATTAGTTAATTAACAATATAAAAATATAAATAAAAAAAAAAAATAATAAAGTAAAAATAAAAAGCATATTTGGATAAGATAAATAATAATATGAAGGTATTATATATATATTAATGTATAATACACATAACTATATATTATAATATATATATATATAATATAAAATAAATATATATATATAATATATATTATTAAATAATTTAAAAAATAATAAATATATTTTAAAAGAAATATTATTATTATAATATATAATATAATATATAATATATATTATATAATTATATATATTATATGACTAACATGTTAATAATCCTTACGTTTTCCTAACTCAATGCTCTTGTAAGAGCTAGTTCTACCCAGAGTTTTATAATTTTTAAAATATGCTTTGAGTTAAAAAAAAAATTACTTAAAATATATTAGGTAAATAAATATAAATGGAAGTTTGAAGTAATATAAATATAATGTCAACATTACCATTATCCATTTATAAATAAAAATATATATAAAAAAATATAATATATATATATATAAAAATATAAATATAATATATATAATAATATAAAATATATATATTAGAAAAATATAAATAAATATAAATAGTAATATAATAATAAATAATACGTAATAGAGGAGATGGTAAAATATGATATGATAAGTATATTAATAATATTAAATAAATAAAAATAATACTTATATAATAAATTAATAAATAAAAATAACTCCTAAAAAATAAATAAAAAAAATATAAAAATAAGAAAAATCAAAGTATAAACAATAATACATATATATACTATAATATAAAATCCAAACATTATACACTATTAAAATAAAACAACTTAATATATAATATAAGAATAAAATAATAACATTATAAGTAACATGCTTAGTATAAATAATATTATATATATATATAAATATATATACTCGTTGATAAGATATTGTATGATTAATAAACAATCATGACAACACCACTTCTCACAGTATATATTCTCAAATAGATAATTTTTTCACTTCATTCTTTTTACTCCCACGACATACTCGGCAAAATATAATCAGAAATCACGACATCTATATGTGTCATTACTTTAGTATGTTAATTATAGAATATATAATTTAGAAAACCACTTACCACGAATATCATATATTCCAATCCGTTCATGTGTAATTTGAATAATCACACGATCCGTCATATGGAATAATTTAAGCATTCACAAAACCTTGTGAATATAAATAATATTATTAGTTTTAACAAACTACCAAATTGGTTCAAAGTGCTCATTAGGAACCGTTAACTGTAGAGGCCATACATGTAACCTTACTATGTTAACGAATTACGCAGACTATTAACCTAACAACTAATAAACCTAAAAATACAACCAACCTAACGCTAAACCTAATAACCAAATAGACTAACCTGAACTTAATCATCAACATGTTAACATAACGTTATATGCCTAATGACTAAGGATAACAAATCAAATATAAAATAATAATGATTTAGCACGAATAATTTAACACACACCTGAGTTTGACAACAATGATTATGACAGCCAAATTAAAAGATACATTGTAAATAATAACGATAAAGATAACAATACCAGACTAAAAATAAAAAATGGAGTTCTCATTGAAGATTATTTTAAAAACACTAAATGCCGATGGTAAATAATTAATTAAAAATTGAAAATTAATAAAAGAAAAACTAAAATAATATAAATAAAAGATTAAGAGAGAACAAGAAATTAAAAAAGCCATTATCGAAGCTGAATCACAAAGAAGCTGTTGTGAATAAGAAAGGTTGGGGATAAGCATATAAATATTCTCGTTCAATATGAGTGTTAAAGTTATACATTATATAATATATTAACAAAACTTTCACCAGAGAAGAAAGGAAGTTAAGAAAAAATATACCATAGACCAAAATAACTAATTAAGAATTATAATACAAAATAAAGTGTAAAAATAGTGAATATATAAGATATGAAAATAAAATAAATAAAAAAAATATAGTGTAATAAATATAATACAATATAAAGAATAATGATAGATATATAGGAGTATTTTAATATATATAGATATATATAGTTATAATATATATAGCTATACTAGGTATATATATATAATAATAGTCATATACTATATATAATATATAATATATAAGTATAGATAATAAGACATACAGTAATGATAGGTAAGCCTCCAGAAAGCAAGCAGCACTTTACACAAAAAAAACGAATAACAGGTAGAGGAAAAAATAACGTAATCAATTTCATAAATGCAAGGAGACAGTTATCAATCGAAATTAAAAACACGTTCTATCCAAGGTAACGTCGTTATGTTACTCTACAATCAAAATACGTTAAAAGTTTGTAAAAACTTTATGATATTGACCGTCTGAATAACGAAGAAGCCGACTACTTCTTGCAGGTAAGAAAAAAAAAAGAGAATGTAGAATTTTTTCATACGTATTACACGAAAGAATGTATGCACGAGCTACCGACACTTGATGAAGCAAGCCTTGTAGAGTTGATCAGGACCTGTACCCTAACCGTCGGCTCGAAACCCCCTAAAAAGGAAAATATATATAAAATAGAAAAATTAATATTTCCAAAGCGTAAATCTTAAATACTTAATTGGCAACTTTTAATAGTTCTCGCGTAAGAAGTAATTACGGAATTTCAATGGAATCATTCACACCGAAGTCATTCCATCAGATATAAAAATATAAATTATTTCTTAGTTATAATAATGTATAATAAATAAATATTAGAATTAAAATAAACTTTTTTATTTATCCATAAACCTGTAAAATAAATTTAAATTTTTATTTAAATAAGAATTATTATAATTTTTTAGTTAACATAGACATTGTGCTTTTCTAGGAGGCTGGCCATAATAAATATTATATAATAATATCTTACTTATCCATAAATATGTTTAATTTGCTTTAAAATTAGAATAATTTCTTATTTATCCATAAATCTATATAATTTTACAAATTTATATAATAAAATATATTATAATATATAAATAAGTTAATTTGCTTTAAAATATAGAATAATATATTAATAATTATATAATATAATAATATATCTCCATATAGGTATATTCTATTTGTTAATTTTCTGTGCTCACTTCTCCCACAAGATATGGGCTAGTGGTGCTGTATACATGCACGAAAAATAGGATAACTAGGTAGGAAGTGCCTGAAATTAAGTGAAATTACAGTCACAGACGAAGAATAATCACACCGTAAGGGATCACAGTCTGCGAGCCGCAACCCTAACTCTAGGTGTGCTATCGATCAATGTAAGGATTCACCCCGCCATTCCAACTATACATATTATGTCATCCTTTCTTATCGCCCTCTAGCCAAACTGCAAATTCATTTCCTTCAGACAGTTTCATTAGCTGAATCAATTCACTTTGTTCCTTCTCCCAGCCGATCGAAACCTCCCAGAACACTGCAATCACAATATACATCTCCGCTTAACCTTACCGACAATACGGCCAACCACCTTAAGTAAACACACTCGTACTATAACTCCCATTTAAACTTACTTATATCATAAGCACATAGAACTCCCAAAACACGTATCATGCCATGATTATGCTTACCCATTCATTCATAAACACCAAACACTCTCTTAAGAATATATCAAAGAAACAGATTGTTACGTCATAGATCATATAATACCTCTTATTATTAACGCCATAGTTTCACTATCATGTACATTAACACACGGTAAGATGTTACATACCCTCATGCACCCTACACACTCAAGACAGTCTCTTTGTATTAATCAATTAATTTAATTGCCCAGCCTATCTTCCTTCCAAATTCACAACATTATTCCTACTGCACTCTTCAACCATTCGTTCCCTTTCATTAAACATATAGACCTAAAATAATTAAATTGATGACGTTATTCAATATTGCTCGCACATTCAACATGATTTCAAACACACTCGTACCTTCTCAAATCATACCTCCACCATACTCTATCATCTATATAACTTTCAAAACCCATCCTTTCAACACACCCTGCTAAAGCTCTCTACACAATCTTCTCAAACTTTCTTCAGATTAGCCACACAAAACCATATCATTGGCGTATTCTGTTCCATTCTCAAACAGTCTAACGCTTTCGCAAAGAGACATTACCCACAATTCCTGCCTCACTCCTTATATCAATATATAATATTATAATATTATATATATATATATATAGATAATAATAATATATAATATATATATATTATAATATATATATATATATAATATAAATATATATAATAATATAATTATATATAATATATAATATATAATTATAATATAATAATAGAGCTTAACTGAATAAATATCGTCTGACCCATCGATTATAAATTTAAGATTTTATTTTCGATATTATGTTATCGATCGACCCTATTTTAAATTTTATTTTAATTGAAACATAACTAGACAGGTATAAAATGGCAGCAAATTGGATATATCTTAATTATCCAGTAATGTTATTTTGAAACTTTTAGAATAGTTAGGAAAGGTGTTAGAGGAATGAATTTAAAATAGGATATATAAAATGCTATCTGAAATAATTAAAATAAAAAAATATTATAACTCGTATGTAATAAAAAATTTTTAAGTATTTGCAGCAATTATCAATTTATAATTACAAGAAAATTAGAAGGACAAAATGTCAAAGCGTAATTTAATTAGGTAAAAAGAAGCACTGATTTAGCAATTAATATAATTCCAAAATATCTTGCTAAATATATTATATATATATATAATAATATTTAAATACATATTGTAATTAATATATAATTGTTTACTTATGTTCATAAATAATCAATCTATGGTACATGCGTCAAATTTAAAAATACCGGAGATAATAGTGCTTATTATATAAGGAATAAATATAATATAATATATTAATATAATATAGGTCGATGTTTTAACAACATTTCTTTAAATTGTAGGTCAAATATAATAAAATTATAAATTAGAAGAATAGAACCTGATTTACATAATATATCAAAAATATCGTGCTAATAATATTTCGGCATCTACTAAACAACCTCTTATCAGAAATCAAAAGATATATAGGGCCTAGGGTATAACAGGATTACAGATGGATCAGGATAAAGTTATGAGCGTGTACTTTTACGACAGTTGAGGTCAAATCGAGCCCCATAAAAAATGAGATTAACACCTTTTAAGGGCTCAGAGAAGCCGAGGGGACGTATTCATAACCCGAAAAGGGATTGGTCGGAGGAACCGCGACAACGCCAAAGAACCAAAGAGCGTGGGTCCGGAGACCATTCAACGGAAGGGGAGATTATGTCCCCGTAGGTCCACCTAGAAGGCCGAGAACCCGATCCTGACATCAAGGGCGGATTACACAGTAGGGTTCAGTTAGTGATATAACCCCAAAAACACAATTAAATCAACCAAAATGAGATACTTTGCGGACAATATCATTACGCAAACAATCTATTCGTACTCTATAAATCTCAGAACCATTTGAACATTTGATAATTAATATATTATATATATAATATATATATTTAATATATATTAATAAAATATATATATATATATATATATAATATAAATAATAAATATTATATAGTATATAATAATAAAATATATATATATATATATATATTATATATATATAATATATAATAATATATGTATATATATAATCCCTATATTTGATATTTTATCGATATATTAATCGATATTTATCGAAATATACAAAGGTAGACAATATATAAAAGTTTCTCCATAATATAAATATAATATAATATATAATAAATAATATATATAAATATAATATAATATATATAATATTATATATAATAACAAAAATATACTATATATTACATGTATGATGTATTTGATGTATATATAATAAACAAAAAATATAAATTAAATATAATAAATAATTAAATGTATATAAATATAAATAAAATATATATAAATAAAGAATATTTTAATGTTGATGCAAACATATATATATATAGATAATCCATATTAGACAACGGATGAAGATTAAACAATTGCGAGGTAGGCAAGCTCAATATATATATAAGTAATATATAGATATATATATATATATATATAATATATATGTAAAATAGTAAATAATTAAATATATATATATTATAATAAATATATATAATGATATATATGATAAAATATATATACAAATATAATAATATATAAAATATATACACTTATATTAGGGATATACCGATACCAAGAAAAGAGGCAGAACCGAACCGAATACAATCTAATTTATCAATAATGTACCGATACACGAATACCCGAACTTTAATTAAAAAATAATAAATACACAGATAATAAGATTAGAAACATCTTGTGACATCTACTAGGAAACAACTCAAGATGCATATACCACATGATACGAAACAATACTTAGTCATTATAAATATTCATAAGATGTGTAAAAGTTATTTATTTTTATAAATTAAAAAGTAACAATTGGAAAAATAAATGCAAATATAATATAATAACTTTTTTATTTGGTGTTTATATTAAAAAATATATCCATTCCATTTTACAGTAACGTATTAACAAAGTTTAAGCTATCGTAAGCTTTTATTGTATATTAACAATGATTAACAGAATTTAACGAAAGAAGATTCTTATAACTTTAGCTTACAATATAAAAGAAATAAAAATAATGAAAGAAAAAGAGACTCTCATATTAGCAGGACGAAAAAATAGTTAAAATAAAAAAACGCTATTACACAAACAATGACATGAAATAAAAATACTACGATACGATAGTTACCAAACCTCAATACTGCAAATTCAAAAACAACAATTGTGATGCAAAAACATTAAGCTTTTCACTAGTATCTGGCGAGAGACTGTTCCTCTTTGGGGTGTTATAACATAAATTCCTACCATAACCTACACTATTAAATAACGCTATCTCTTCGATCTGTATGAAGGAGAAGAAAAAGGTGACTGATAATTATATTGCCAATGCAGCACTGATAATAATGAAAAAACCTTGAGCCATTTCAATTGCCACCGTATGATAAGGATTCTCTTCTGTAAGGCAGCATCTCAGGTTTACGTAGAAGCCTCATCTCCTCGTTCTCAGGACTGCCATAACTTTAGAATTATTTGTCCTTGATGGACTTGGTCTCCTCAATTATTACGATGAGTTAATCCCTAAGGTGTGTGATTCCATATCTGTAAGGTGACATGCAATATCGGCACAAATAGAAACTTATCAAAGTAACTAACATATACCAAAATCACTCATCTTCAGTAGGCTTATTTGACTGAAAAGCCACCATACGTCACTAATCAGTGTTGACCAGGGATGAGTGCAGATAGGCGGACTTCACTTCTCTGATCTCTTTTTTTTTTATCACTTTTTTTTATTGTCAAGCGAAGCTAAGCTTCTCTCGGTTATGCTATTTTAATGCAATCTAGAAGTGGTTCACCGTCGAAGTGCCATTCTTGTTGTGTTAATCAAGCTTAGATCTTAAGGAATTCCTTAATTAAAAGCCATTATATTTATTTATTTTTATTTACAGTTGAACACCGCGCGTTCACGGGGCAGAACCTATCAAGGAGTGAGATGTTGAACCGCCTCGAAAAAATCCATCTAGCGCAATTACGCAATGAGCCACAGACGCAGGCTTTAAATTGAGGGAAAAATAAATTGAGTAGGAAACCATCGAGAAATATGGAAGAAGAATTCCCACAGAAGCAGAAAAAGGATGAGCAAGAAGAAAGAGCACGCAAGCGAATCCCACAGTACTAACATCAACACAAAACTCGTTTAGCCGACACAGCACCCCTTGTTGCTCCGGAGGCGTCGTTTAAAAGAGTTGGGGTACGCGATTGAGATCAAGTCCCTTCGAAGCAACTTGCTTCTACAGTAACCAATCAAAAAAAGGGATAACAGCACCAAACATCGCGCCGCAAATATAAAGGGTCAAGTGAACTAGAAAGAATACAGTAGACAGTTTATGAAGTCTTTTAAGGCCTTTTAAGACTCGACAACCATATCCAAAAGCCTGGATGAAACCCAGAGCCCCCGACCCCCCCACCGAATTTATGAGAGCAGTACTGCACAATACAAAGCCGAAGCGGATAGAAGACCCTATGTATACGGTAGAGTACAACTGAAAAGAAGAAGGAAAAAAAAGTCTCGCACTATCTAATACAGGAACAATCCCAGTTTTCTTTTAAAGAGAACTCCCAGTCTCTTTGAGGCCGCTAGTGATTTGAGGTTTTCAAAAACACTTTTTTTCTTTCATGGTATAAGGAGAAAGATTTCTCATTTTTTCAAACAGGAGAGACGAGAGAGAGAACGTCGAAAGAGATAGAAAGTTATAATGTCTTAGTAGAGAGAGAGATTTTCACTGAAAAATAATTGTTAAAGAATTTAAATTCATAACAAGACTTGAAGGACGACTTAACCACTGAAATTTCTATCCAAGATCAAGCGAGAAATAGTAATCGTGAAAAGAATTAATTAAAAAGACGAAGAGGGCCAATTCAATAGAGTAAAAGAGGGAGCAGAATTGAATGAGTTGAAGAATGAAGGGTCAAAAGTCATTCGACATAACATATGAGTGGATAGGTGAAGAAATGACACTAAGAAGATCATTGATGAAAAGCAAAAAATAGAATAAAGGAGATAGAACTGAACTCTGAGGAACACACTATTGACAGAAAAAGAGAAGAAGTCGCCCCATCAATAACAGCCGACGTTGAGCGATTTGAAAGAAAGCTAGACATAAAGTAAAGCAAAGAGAAGAAGGAAACCCAAAGAAGAGGGGAGAACTTGGAGATCAGTGGGACGCGTGCCCGAATACACCGGTCAAATGCTATTGAAGATATGTCAAAGCGACCACCAAACATAAGTCTTCCGTGAGCTTCACTAAAGGGCGGAAAAATCATAAATCTGTTAAATAGGAAAAATATCGCCAGTAGATCTCGAGCCCCGAAAGGAAAGCCGAACTGGTAATCAGAAAGAAGGGAAAAGAAAGAAGCCAATGCATCTAAGAAACGAGAGTTGAGAAGCGGTTTCAAAAGATCTTAGAAATAATACAAAATGAGAGCTATAGGCGATAGTTAGAAGGATCAGAGCAAAGCAATCGCTTTTTTATGGAATAGGGAGACATTTGCGCAGATCTTTCCAACACTGAGGGAAAGTGCTAGTATTGAAAGGCATAGAGATAATATACTTGAACGAGGGGTGGGGTCAGCACGAAGCACACTTCCTCAAAAACTCGGAGAGGAATGCCATCCAAGGGGCCATCCGCCAATCCTAACGGTTCATATGATAATTCGGGTCATGCACCTCGATCAAATGAAATGACAAAGGTAAAAGGCAATAGACAAACCATGAATAGAGATAGGAGAAGGAAAAGGAGTGAAAGAGAGGAATGCCAAGAAATCGAAATACCAGGAGTTGAATTAGAAGGGACAAATAGAGAGGGCCTCGAGAGGAGATGATGGCCTTTCAGAGATATGAAGTACATTAAAACAGGAACATCAGAGATAGAAAAATAAGAGGAGGAAAGAAAGATTTACAGAAAGTTGTTACGAGATGTTTGAGAAGAGGCCAGAGAAATTTGTCATTAGTGAGAAACCAAGGAGAATCAGAATGCATTAATTCAGTTAACATGAAAGTCCGCTTTGCTCGTCGAAGAGTATCCCTGCAAAACGATTTCTAGCTGAATGAAAATTTAAGGCAAGAGTGAATAGGGAGAAAACGAAGAATTTTAAGGTTGAGGATGAAGGAGTCTCATAAGCAATAAGAAATGGCCAAAAGGGGAACAAGCACGATCGAAACCATGGGATTTTGAGGAGAATAAACAAGAATTTTTCCAGTCCATAGAAGGAATAAACCTGACTCACCCAAAATAAAAACAATATAACAAGTTTCACACTTATCAGACAGTAATCTGATAAAGGCGTAACTTAAAGATGTTAACAATAGCAGTCACTACAATTATAGTTAGCGTAGAAGCAAGCAACGCAATGCCCCTCCAAATACGGCAAGAAAAAAAATATGAAAAAAATAACCTGATCCAAATGCCAGAAAACCGCGTAATAGGGCTAAGGATGGATATTGTTTGAGAGAGAATAGGATTAAAAATTAAGTGATATAAGAGTAGTGGTCAATTATACCGATAGGAGCGAAAGTGGTGTATTTAAGAGAGAAGGACTAGTGGAATGAATAAACATAGAGTCAAGTGTGTTTCAAAGAAATCGGTGAACGATCCGGAAATGTGTTGATAGGTTATTTAATAAGTTGCTCAGATCGTATGAGAATACTGAAATGATTCAGGCTGCTCATACCCCACTCTAATCAGACGAGAGTGAAGTCCAACACATTCAGGCTTTCGAATTGACGAGCGAGATCCCTAAATAGAGGACACTCAAGTATTTGGCATGAGAAGATGAGGTTTAACAGTCTCTGAGAGTATAGAATAAGGTGAACAAAAAAGGCAGATATAACTGTGGCTGATTAGGAGAAACCCAGAGAAGCATAAGAATAGTTATGTAGTGATAGAAGGAAGAAGATTAATAGCAACATGAAGAACATCGAAGTTAGAGATTCGAGGATTCTACGACGACGATGCATATTAAGGAAATGTTTATATTTACATTAGTGCACAATAAATCCACCATTCAAACGGAAATTATAAAAATAAAGTATATAATTGGATATATATTTAAATACGAGTATTGAAGGATGAAATTCTTTAAGCCTTAAATTTGGAGTCTCTAGACAAGAGTCATAATAAAATTAGGTTAATAGAGTATGAGAAGGTATATAGTATTCCAACGAGATGCAGAGTTAGATATGCAAAAACCAAATTGGGTGGGGTGGTAAAAGATCAAAAGATTAAGCCATCGCGTGAAATTCATGCTAGTCACTACACGCACACGCATTCACAAAAAACAAAAAAAAATAAAAGGATCAAAAAAAAAAAGACAAAATCAAAAAATATCCCATCTTAGTTTCGCCAGTTATAAAACCTAAATTTATAAAACGATAAACTTTTCCTTTTACAGCAAATATCTAAAATAATGTATAAATAATTTTCAACAACATTAAAAAACACCCACGCACTCACACGCTCTCACGAAAATGAAAGTTAACAATAAATAAAAAATTACTATTTGTCAAACAAAAGTAGAAATCTGGTATAAATATAATAATGGCTGTCCAAATAGGTAAAATTTACGCTAAAGACCAAGTTGGAGTAACGCTAAAAATCTAAGTTAATAAGTTATAAAAGGAAACGAGAAAAAAAAAGAATAATAACTTGAAAAAAATGAAGTATCTAGCGTAACTATAGATCGAACTAGATTATTATGAATCTAAAGATTAATCTCATAATTTATCCCCTAATAAAGTAAGAAGTATCGCTTAAGTATCGGCCAATTTTAACCGATAACCGATACCAAAATCAAAAAGGCCGTATGACTACGATTAACCGATTACTATCTGGACATCCCTTAAATATAATATATTAAATATATATATATATAATAATATAATAAATATAAAAATATAATATAAAGATATATATATATATATAATAATATAATAAATAATATATATATATATATAAATTTAATATATATATATATAATTATATATATATATATATATATTTAATTGATATTTTCTCTCATATTTATATAATCTGACATTAATTCAGTGGCTAATTAAATCTTTCCTTTCAACTTCACTATTATTAATTAAATATTATTATATTAATTATTATTATTATCTATTATTCTAATAAAGTTCAGTCACAGTCACATAATAATAATAAAATGCAACTAATATATAATGAATAATAATAATAATAATAAATTAATAATAATAAAAACAAAGGAAATCCTTCTGTACATTGACTTTATCTGTTATTAATAATATAGAAACGTACGTGCCTATTCAGAAGATTTTTTCAAAATTCACTCCTGTTCCTTGAATAAGCGCATTTAAAAAGCTATATTTGTCACATAAAAGAAAATCCTACTTATCTTCCATTATGCAATATTTTAAATATATTTTATAATGGCTCATATATATAAAAAGATTAAATATCACTTAAGTAATGTAAAATAAAATAATATTTAATAACCACGAGCAATGGTATCGTTATCATCGATAAACACCACTGACTGCTAGCCATATCCTTATACAGAGTCTAATTAAATCGTGTGAAAATAATAATATAATAAAATAATTATCATATCTACCTCATAATAATTATATAATATATATTAATAATATAATATATAAATATATATATATTAAATAGATATATAATAATATTAAATAATTAAATATATATATATTATATATAATATATATATTATTATATATATATATATATGTATATATATATCCAAATAATACTATATATTATACATATAATATATATATATATATATATATATATATAAATATAATAATATATATAAAAATATAAATAATAATATAATATAAATAAATATAATATATATATATATATATATTATATATATATAATAATAATTATAAAGAACGAATGCTTTACTTTTTAATCGTCTATGCAGGGAACGCATGGCTGGTGATCTGCAATCACCCATTATAATACCATATTGGAGAAAATTATCGTTATCTATACATTACGCCGATAAACAAAAGAATATACACTGATGTTAGAGTAATAGAAGGAGGCAGCGAAATGTTTCATCAAACAAAATTAATTATTATAACCGTTATTACTAAAGTTGGTTTTGTTTATTTTTTTTGTTTTTTTTTTTATAATATAAGTTTCTTTTTTCACTTTACATATAAAAATATATTAATAAATTTAATATAAGTTTACAAATTTAATTTATTTTATATAAAAAGACTCAAAAAATAATTAGAGGTAAAGAGAGCTACCTACTCAATAAACCTACACCACATAAATATAATAAAATATATATAATACTAAAAATATAAAATAATAATAGTAAGTAAATAGAGATATAATATAATAAATATATAAAAAGTATAATATAATATATATATAAGATATATAATATATATATATAATATCATAATAATAAATATAATAAATATATATAAATATATATATATAATATATATAAATATATATATATGGGCATTAACGCGGTTAATCCGTTAATAACTCGTTTAATTATTAATCGTTAACTATTAAAGAATGACTTTCGTAATAACGAAAAAATGTAACGTAGTAACTAATTAACAATATACATTGTGAAAAATTAAACGTTTAACGAAGTTTAAAATTATCCAACTTATCCGGTTAAACCGTTACACTTAATTTACGAGTTAGTAAATAGATATTTGTACTCATCAGATATTTAAATTGTAATTAGATTTGATATACATAATAGATAATAGATGTTACTTTTTTTATAATTCAAAATTTCCTAAACCGCATATCCTCTTAATTGCTCAAAAAATGTAAATTGATTCTTAGCAACAAGATTATTAATCTCGTTTTAGATAAATGTTTAACATGTTTCTTATGCTGTATGCTCATTTATAATTTTCTTGAACTCAAAGAGAGAGAGAGGACTATGGAGCAGGAACAAAAATAAGATGAAGTTTCTTTTATCTTTACTCTATAACTTGCTTCCAAATTCTTTTTCAGTTGTTAATTATAGAGAAGTAGCATAATTAGAGTCTTATATTATAATATAAAAAAATATATACAATATTTAAATTGTATTTTTCATTTTTAAATTTTATATATTTTCATAAAGATCCTCGGGCTCTCAGGCTCAAGGGCCAATCAACCCTCATGAGAGAGGATGGCTCCATAAAATTTCGGAGTTTTCAGCTCAATTTTGACCAAATAAACACCATAACTGTAAATTTTATCTGAACGTCTAACATAACGTCAGTTTTCGAGTGAATATTATCTGTATAGAGAACGATAAGATTTCTGTAGTCCATTGATTTGGATTTCTAAGTTCAAAACTCTATGTTTTTGAACATTTGTCGAAATTCCTCCTCCTAAACCATTTTTATAAATGACTTCAAACTTGAAAATACAAAGATTGGACTATAATCTAAAAAGTGTAGGACAATAGAATTTTATATTTGACCCCATATATTGGAGTCGATATGTCGATTTCCCTCTATTTTGAAGGATTTCAATAATTAAAAATGGGATTTTTTCATATCCGATCTGGCATTGTAAACTCTCTCCAGTACATTTGTAGTCGGAAAGAGATGCACATTTTTTACTTAGATGATATTTTACTTTGTATATGCAATAGTTTTGGAATTGTTCTGAACAATTTCAAAAAAAAATATGGAGCGGAAATTTTTAAAAGTAATTATTCTATTAAATTGGAGTATACAATAAAGATTATCGTAAGTAATAAAAGGATGTATTTTCGCATAAACCGATAATATAACAAACATGAAAGCATTTGGTTGATGATCGATTAAGTAAGTGAAAAAAAAAATCAATACATCACTTTGCAAGCGTATGAATTTATTGAAAAAAGTGAATATTACCACACATTGATTTTAGATCTACTGACCGATCAACATGCACATAATTTTTTCAGGCGATTGTTAATCGGAAGAAAATACACGTCGATTATTCTCACTTATAAAATTGTTTCGTCAGTACTGCACAAGAAAGATTAAAATAAATCCCAATTTATATTAAATTTCCAAAAGACAATCCAAAACTACGTGAGTATAAAAAGAATTATCTAAGTAAAAGATGGCATGCCAGCCACGCTGGAACTTACAATGTCTGAAAATTCATGACAGATCGGATTAAAACTGAAAGAAAAGTATCGCCAAATTGTCAATTTGAAACCCAATAATAGAATAGGTTTGAAAAATATACCAATTCCCAAAATGGGAGTTCAAATATCAAATCTGTATCTCTAACGACTAATTAGATAATAAGTCCAAATCTTGTATATTTCAAGTATTGAATCATTTTTCAACACCGTACATAGTTGTAGGATGTTCGACAAAATTGTCAAAGAACACGGTTAAATGAATAAAAATTGAAAATATCAAAGCAAATGACTACAGACAAAAAAAAAACTCGAACAAACGAACGTTCTTAGACTTCAGAGAAAACTACAGATTGGTTGTTCGGTATAGGGTCAAAATTGGCGGAAAATTCCGAATTTTATGTCCATTTTTAGGGAGTGAAAATTGGCTCAGCTCGGCGAATCAGAAAATGAGATTATTCCCTTTAAAATTGCAGTTCGGTATATCCGTAAATTAGTTAGTTCTTACATTAGTGATACCAGTTACTAGTCAGTTAATTAGGTATTTACGCTTATGAAAGTATTCTTTGGCAAGCGCGCAAAATATCAGGGGCTAAGTCAAAGCCAAAATATTCATTTAATATCCTAGATCGTCCTCCATAATATTCATTCAATATTGATTATTATTATTATTGTTATATTGATTATTATCATTTTGTGATTAATAATTTTATGTAATTAATATTCATTATTATTATTATTATTAATTTGAATATATTATATTCTATCTATTATAATATTAGTATAAATAAATATAGTATAAATTATAATATATATAATAATTAATAATGTTAAATAATAAAAGTTTATATTATATATAAATAATATTATATATATGTATATATAGTATAATAATATTAAAAATGGTAATAATGATTAACGTAAGCGATATAGTAAGATATTAAAATATGGAACAAATATAATATAATGTTGTCATTAAAATAATTTGAATAATAATTATAATAAAAGATAATTAACAATTTTTATCAGTCTTATTTAATATTTTGAAGACGGTTAACGTAACGATAAACGAATTTCTCTTCTGTTTACAATCATTACCGAAAAAGGCTTATTTGATTTAATACATTAATTTTTTTTTGTTAACGATTAAGGATAAACGGCGTTAACTTTCTCAAACGGATGCCCACCCTCTGTATAATAAATAAAAATATATAATATAATATATAAAGTAATATATATAAGATAAGAATAATAATAAATTATAAAATATATATATATAATATAAAAATATATAGTCTTATATACTTATAATATATATATAACCGAGATAATAATAAATAAGTATAAACATAATAAATAATGATAATAATAAGAAATGAAATTTTAAAGAAATGAAACAAGAGAAGTAAAAGTAACATAAATAATATATTCAAAATAGAGTAAATCGAAATACAAAATAAAATAGTAATAAATAAATAATATAAATATATAAAATTATATATAAATCAGCTCTATACATATGATATCATAATTTATAGTAGTAGTATATATTATCGATGAAGACTGACTTTACATGCAATAATAAAGATGATTAGATACTGATATTCTTGAGTGACAACCCGTCTTACTCTCTAAATGTTATTGAAAAATATAAGAGGAAAATTAAGTAACAATTATGCTTTAATTGTTTTCATTTTGCATTGATTGTCTAGGTGCGCCATTCTCATTCTATCTATTGATAGAAGTGAAGCATAAGTCTATTTGCGACATTTCCACACTGCCTCGGAACAATGTGGTTTCATATAATTTGGCAGATTATCCTACAAATACTAAGCATATATTAACATTTTCAATATGATTAGAGACAGTTCTTAAGTCGACATTAATAAGTGATGCGGAGGACTGTAAATGTATTATACATAAAGAGATATATGTGGAAGGAAGACAGAGCAAATTGATAGTAGAGTTTAAATAAATAATAATTTAATTTATATATTTCAATAGATATGAGATATTTGAAGAAAGTTCAATTTCTTGATCATCTCCAAAACTTCGTCTATTATACTTCAAACTGCTTTAAAAGTTTCTTCTTAATGAAACAATCCATCCAAAACTTTTCACCAACCTGCTTTTATCAAATATATTTTAGTTTATGTTCCATATTGCTCTTGGAAAATCATTTCTTTTTTTCTTTTCTTTTAAATAGTGCCGCCATGATTGCCTAAAGAGTGAGACAACATCTCAAAAAATTTGATAGCTTAAATAATTTGGGGGAATTCAGACCCCCTCCCCCTTCATTAAAACTTCTAAAAAGAAAAAACACATGGAAAATTTTCAATATATAATTAATTTATAATAACTAGAAAAAATATATATAAATATATATTAAATTTTATTCATTAAATTTAACTAGAAACAAACCTAAACAAACCTTATTCAGAATCATACCAATAAAAAATAATAAGTGATAATTTAATTTATATATATTTTATATATTATATATAATATATATTATATATATTATAGTAATATAATAATATAATATAAAATATTTATCAGGAGTTTGATTCTTAAGGCAATGCTAGGTAATGTCGCCGCTTACCAAAAAAATGGATTCTGTACAACTAACTGATGAATTATATTTTTAGAAATCTTTAATATTTTTTATAAGAAATTTCTAGAAATAATATAAAATTTATTAATACTCATGAAATAAATTCAACAAGTTTGATCACCCAAATATTTCAAAGCATTAACAAAAGGACATATTTTCCTCAGGATCTGGCTCATTTGGGAATATGTTTATTTTTTTTTATATATTATTTAAACTTAAATTGTAAGCTGTTTCGAACTTAGCAATTCTACATTATGCTAGTGATTTTACATCAAAATGTTAATCAAAAATATATGTTTTATAAATAATATGTTTAAGCCTATGCATACATATTATTATATCAAGCATGTATTATTAATATAACAAACAATATTTAATTTCCATTTAAGTTCAAAAAAGCGTAATGGAATTAAGTACCTCTTTTGAAATAAAATGAGTAGAAGAGAAATGAGAAGAAAAAACATACATATGAAAATATATATAATAGATATAACAACATTTAATCAAGATATTATAAAGAGGAATTTATTAATATTACAATAACGAGTAATAATAAATTATATATAATAACAAATAGAAACCTTAAAATTTAAACACACAAAAAATAAAAATATAACATATATAAAACAGATGATATAATAAATAAATATGATATAATATATAAGTATGAAAATTCTAAACTATAATATAATAAATAAATAATATAAAAATGCAATATAATATATATATTAATTATAGTAATATACTCATAGTAACGACTATATAAAATATAAATAAGATAGTATATTATCCATATAGGGTAATGCCCATATATTAACAAATATTCGAAATATCGATTATATCGAATATTTTAAAAAATATCAATAGTCGCCCTTCTGATATATACGCCACGAAAATATCGCATATTCGATATATCCATATTTCGATCATTAATAAAGATCAAATATGAGATTCATATATTATAAACATCACTATATACTATAAAATATATATATATTATAAATAATATATATATATAATAAAATAATAAAATATGTATAAAATATAAAAATAAAATATAATAATAAATATATAATAAAAATATATATAATATATAAATAAATAATATAATATTATCCTCCATAATTAGGTGACGCACTAGTAAACAAAAAAAAAACAATAGCTACACTAAAATTGGGATACATTTTTGGAATCAGGGGCAAATTTCTGTTATGAAAAAGTACAAATAAAATTAAAATTAACAATAAAAAAAAAAACATAAGTAAAAAGTTAGATGTACGAGGTTTATTTATTTACACGTCATGAAATGATGATTAACAGATTTATTTGCATATTCTTAAAAACAATGTAGCAGATTGTAGGTATTTTACATAGAATATTACGCAAGTTTTAAATACTAAAATACAGCTCCTAACAAATATATATATATATATAATAATATATATAAGAATCTCTCATCAAATACCTATCTAACCTAATAATCAATACCTATTATATATATATATATATAATAATAGGATAGAGATATATAATAAATATAAATAGATAATAAAAAATAATATATATCATATAAATATATATAATATATAATAATAAATATATATATATTGATAAAAAAATTAATGACTGAGTACCGACCTCCCGTTCCTTGTGGCCGTTAAGTAACTTTAGTCCAATATATATATATATATATACCAACAATAAGAAAAAAAACAAAAAATATATATAAAATATATTATATATAAATAGATAGTATATAATAATATTATAATATAATATATATAATCATATAATAATATATAATATATATATAATAAAAGTCAAAACTCAAGAGCAAAAAGCCGCTATCATTGCTACAACGGTAGTACGGTACAACCCACCGGAGATCAGTGTATCTGTTACGGTTATCAAATTTATTTCGCTCATTGTCACATTTTTCAAATAGGCCTACTTATTTTGTAAAAAAAAAACATGTCATTGAACAAAAATGTTAAAAAAAAAAAACTTATTTTGGGGATCATATGTCTCCCTTTTCCCGTTGATGTAGTCGTTTTTTCCTGTTCTGGAACGGCATTTTGTAAACAATTTTAAAGCAAAGTAGCTCAGGCAACCATGTTGGCTTTCAGGTTTGTTGCATAGCCACTGGATCTCACATTTCTTCCACAGAGATTACAAACTTCCTCGGGCATTAGATATTTTTGTTTTAAATTAATTTTCATACTCTACTTTTCGATGACATGTTAATTTACTTTAATTCAATTTAATTTAATTTTATATTTAAACTTCTCTAAAAATTCTTTAAAATATATTATGGAACTTAGAAGGAAGAATTAAAGAAAAGCACTACTATGGCAGTTAGACAATAGGCACTCTATCCACTGATCACTGAAAACTGAATAGTGATTAGTGAATACTCAGAAAACAATTTGACTAGAAAACAATTTGACTATGTGGCATTTTTGGTTCCCGAAAAGACGAAAAATCTTAAACCCTAATTTTAGGTTTATTTAATCACGACGTATGGGGAACGAAACGGAAAAGAACCGAAAATGGGAGCGCAAGTTTTCTCCTTCACTGAAATAAGGGTCGGAAAGGGGATAAGATTATCTGTTCTGTCAATTATATAAATTTTTTTTTGGAAAGAATATCGGTTCGATATCTAAGAAAAGAAATATCAAATATCGATTAATATACGTCCTAAGAAAATATCGCCCAAAAATATCGATATATCGAGCCAAAAATATCGATATTTCGATATATCGATATTTTTTGTCCATCCCTAATATATATGAGAAACGATATGAATGTGGCACTTACTCTGGTTCGTATTTAAATCCATCTCTGCATTCAACTCTGCAATCAAAACTTCCTTCTGTATTAACACAAATTTGACCAGGAAGGCAATTCGATATTCCTTCTTTGCACTCATCGATATCTGCAGATGATATAAAATAACATACAACCATTAATTATTGTTCTTTATAATAGATAAATAGTTTAATTTTGTATGGAATCCCTCCCAGTTCATGCAACATGAATATAATTTTTTTTCTTAAGAAAGAAATTCCACACGTTTGAATAAAATAAAATTTTTGTGGTTCCATCGATGATTTCATGCCTTGTCTCAAGCCTCAACAACACATTCTCATTTAACTCCTATTTCTTATTCTTAAAAGTCAGCTTAGTAAAAGTAAATAGGTAAAAAATTATTATTTATGCACGCTAATATAAAAATGAGAAGATATGGTCATCTATCCTTCTTTTAAATGAACAAATATAATAATAATAATAATAATAATAATAATAATAATAATAATAATAATAATAATAATAATAATAATAATAATAATAATAATAATAATAATAATAATAATAATAATAATAATAATAATAATAATTAAATTTTATATTATTTACAAAATTTACTTATTTCCAGGGTTGGGGATTTTTCTATTTTTTTAGAAAAAAAATCAATTTTTAATTTTTTTATTTTTTTATTTTTTTTTATTTTTTTTTATTTTTGTTAGGCACAAATTGCTTTTTTAATTATTATTTTTATAAAATTAGTAATATTCCTAATTATTATCTAATTAATAATAGGTTTAGTAAATATAATTATTATTTATTTAATTAAGTTATTTAAATTATATATATACTGTATAATATCTGAGTACTCTAATGTTATTTATTCCTATATTAAAAATGATTTGAAACTACATTGATGAATTACTTATTATATTAAATGAAAAATATAAACTTATCATTAATTAGGTGATAACTAGTATTAACTATTAATTTAGGAAAAAAAAATTTGCCTAAAAATCAAAAAAATCATAATTTTTTTAACTAAAAATATCACGTAAAAAATCAGTTGATTTAAATAATTTGATTTTTTTTCGTGCCAACCCTGCTTATTTCGAGTGTTACTCCATCGAATTCTTTCCTTGTAAATATAGTTAATTTCTCCAAAGTTTCCTCTGCAAAATCCTTAAAACTTCTCAAATGATAGATTTTAATTGTCGAGTGAAGATTATTACAGTAAGTAATCGATTGATCGCGTATCATTTGAGAAGTCTTCGAGATTTTACAGAAACTTTGGAAGAATCAAACTGCTTCGTATTTGAAGGAAATAGCATCACCGAAGCTGTCATGAAAAGACTAGCTTTTGTGTTTCAATTTTGACTAAAGATTGGTGTAACGCCATCAATTGAGATCAAGACAAAGCGACCATACAATGAGATAGAATTAAAAGAACAAAGCTAATAAGACAACCAATTTACTTTATACATGTTTCCTCTTTTTTTTTTTTTTTTTTTCTGAAAGTGGTTGCGTTTTCTTATTCTGAATTGGATAAATGGATGTTTTTTATTCCGAATGGAATCAGTGGTTGTTGTTGTTTTTTTTATTCCGAATGGGATCACTGGTTGTTTTTTTTATTCTGAATGGGATCAACGGTTGTTTTTATTCTGAATGGAATCAGTTGTTGTTTTTTATTCTGAAAGATTAGTGGTTGTTTTTTACTCTGAATGGGATCAGTGGTTGGTTTTATTCTGAATGGGATCAGTAGTTGTTTTTTTTATTCCTAATGGGATCAGTGGTTGTTTTTAATTCTGAATGGGATCAGCGGTTGTTCTTTATTCTGAATGAAATCATTAGATTAGTTGACTATTCTGAAATGTATCAGCGAGTTGTTTTTTTTATTCTGAATGGAATCAGTGGTTGTTTTTAATTCTGAATGGGATCAGTGGTTGCTTTTATTATGAATGGGATCAGCAGTTGTTTTTTTATTCTGAATGGGATCAGAGGTTGTTTTTTATTCTGAATGGGATCAGTGGTTGTTTTTATTATGAATGGGATCAGTGGTTGTTTTTATTATGAATGGGATCAGTGGTTGTTTTTTATTCTGAATGGGAACAGTGGTTGTTTTTATTCTGAATGGGATCAGTGGTTGTTTTTTATTCTGAATGGGAACAGTGGTTGTTTTTTATTCTGAATGGGAACAGTGGTTGTTTTTATTCTGAATGGGATCAGTGGTTGTTTTTTATTCTGAATGGGAACAGTGGTTGTTTTTTATTCTGAATGGGAACAGTGGTTGTTTTTATTCTGAATGGGATCAGTGGTTGTTTTTTATTCTGAATGGGAACAGTGGTTGTTTTTTATTCTGAATGGGAACAGTGGTTGTTTTTATTCTGAATGGGATCAGTGGTTGTTTTTTATTCTGAATGGGATCAGTGGTTGTTTTTATTATGAATGGGATCAGTGGTTGTTTTTTATTCTGAATGGGAACAGTGGTTGTTTTTATTCTGAATGGGAACAGTGGTTGTTTTTATTCTGAATGGGATCAGGAGAAAGAAGAAATTTTCCAACAGTTTTACGAGTTAAGATTTAAAAGGGTAAAATTCCGTGGAGTGACACTCGAAATAAGTAAAGTTTTTCAATAAAATAAAATTTAAATATTTTTTTCCGTAATAATAATAATAATAATAATAATAATAATAATAATAATAATAATAATAATAATAATAATAATAATAATAATAATAATAATAATAATAAAAATAATAAAAATAAAATAAAAATAATAATAACAATAAGAATTAAAATAATAAAAATAAAAATAAATAAAAAAAAAAATAAAATAATAATAAAAATAAATATAATTAAAATAAAACAAAATAAATAAAAAAAAAAAAATAAAAATAAAAAATAAAAAATAAAAATAAAAAAATAAGAATAAAAAAAAATAAATAAGAATAAAAATAAAAATGAAAAAAATAAAAATAAAAATAATAATATAATATATAATAATATAATATTGGGTAATATAATAGCATAATAATAATAATAAATATAATAAATCATAATAATAATAACAATAATAAATAATAATAATAATAATAATAATATAATATAAATAATAATAATTAATATATATACTAATAATAATAATAATAATAATAATACTAATATAATATATAATAATAATAATAATAATAATAAAGTTTTACTTTTAGCTTCCCCTAAATAATTTCTTCTGATATTCATTTAATTTCTTAATACTACTCTAGAGATATTTGCAAAGAAAGTATGAGGCATATTTTATATTTATTCGATCTGCCGGTTTTAAGTCCGTAAACTTCGGACTCTTCCAGAGTTGTTGATTTAACATTTGAATGATTATTTTACATAGATTTAAAAATAAATTTTACAATTAGATTTTAGATTTTAAGATTGCTAAGGCATTTCTATTTATTTAACTTAAGGGACAGTACGTTGAACTTTATGTTAATGTCTGGTTTTAGATGTTTTATGTAATAAGCCTCAGCTATTTTCAGTTTTTGGGCTTCACATGAGGAGTGTAAAATTTTAAATGATTTTGAAATATCATGTACAGTTGTCTTGTTATGTTCAGTGAATAAATGTTCGTATATTTTACTGGGTTTAAAGCGGTGCTGGTATGCCCTATCTGTTAATCTATTAGTCGTGTAACCAATATTCGTCGACGGTATAGTCAGACTCGGGACATGCGATTGGTACAAGCAGCGACATGGTGATTAACAAAAGGGGTAATCATTAGTAGAGAAGCAGGAAGAAAGTTTTCTTGCTTTGTGGTATATTTTAACTGTGAGGGGAAGGTTACCATAAAGGCAGGAAAAACCAAAGACTTTTGAGAAAAGTTTATTTAGAAGAAAAGTTTACTATATATATGTAAGAACCATGAAAAGCAATGTATTTTAAATTTTTTTATTTTTTATATAATTACTTCCAGAGACGCATGCTTTGTCGAGGTACTTTTTAGATCGTGCAGCTTTTTTTAAGGTTTGCGAAGTTTTATATTTTAATTTTTTTTTTACTAATGGGAACTCCAAGGGTATAGCACGATTTGCAGGAGTCGGGTGTCTCGGCCTTCATGGAAACGACGGGTGGACTATTTCCCCCCTCCGGGAGGGTCTCCGAACCCCGCTCTTTGGTATTTGGGTGTCGAGGGGTTCCTCCGACCTCCTAGGGGTATGGAAACGTCGCACCTCTGTTCCAGTTGGCTCGCGACGCCTACTTGGCCGTGTAAATACTATAATAGTTATAGTATTTTAGCTATGGGCTAAGTAGGGGGGGCGCTCGAGCCGACGGGAACAGAGGGGGGACGTTTTACATACCGCGTAGGGGAGGGGCGGAAGGAACCCGTGACACCAATATCAGACGAGGTGGGGTTTGAGCCCTCCGAGGGGGAAATAGTCTAGCCTGTGTTCCGGAGGCGCGAGAGCCGACTCTGCATCGTGGCGGTATACTTGGGGTTTCCATTAGTTTTTAAAAAAAATTAATATTAAACTCGCAAACATTAAAAAATGTTGCACGATCTTAAAAGTACCACGACAAAGCATGCGTCTCTAGAAGTAATTATATAAAAAATTAAATTTTTTTTTTTTTAAATACATTGCTTTTCATGTTCTACATATATATATAGTAAACTTTTCTTCTAAATAAACTTTCTCAAAAAACTATAGTTTTTCCTGCCTTTATGGTAACCTTCACCTAACTGTGATTTTTGAGTTACTTGAAAATTTAATGTGGGTGTTATGTTAATAATGCCGCATAGACATTTTTCCTCTTTATCGAAGTCTTTTGCATTTGAAGTTTTAAATTAAATTTAATGCTTTCAGAGATATTGTTCTTATTGTCCTGTTTTTTTATAAAGTTTGTTGATGGTTTTGTTTACTATTTTCTCCGTTAAATTTAAAGTGTGGTTACAGTTGATCAGGTTCTGTTTAATTCTTTTAACTTCAGCATGCAAATGATTCCCAATCGAGCAACAATTTTATAAGCCCTATATACTGAGTGTTTTAACATTGAATTCTTGTTTTATATACTTCTGGGGAGTAGGAGCTGTAATTAATTAATTATTGGTTACACGACTAATAGATTAACAGATAGGGCATGGCCAGCACCGCTTTAACGGAAGTAAACTATCGAACATTTATTCATGAACATAACAAGAGCAAACTGTACGCTGATATTTCAAAATTCATTTAAAATTTTACACTCCTCACGTGAAGCCCAAAAAACTGAAAATAGCTGAGGCTTATTACATAAAACATCTAGCACCAGACATTAACATAAGTTCAAAGTATTGTCCCTTAAGTTAAATATAATATGAAATGCTAAAATCTAAAATCTAAAATCTAATTTGTAAATTTATTTTTTTAAATCTAGTGTTAAAATAATTCATTCAAATGTTAGAATCAAAACTCTGAAGATATCCGAGGTTTACGGACGAAACCGGTCAGGATCTAATAAATATAAATATGCCTCATACTTTCTTTGCATTCTAGAGTAGTATTAATTAAGGAAATTAAATGAATATCAGAAGAAAATATTCAGGAATTGGAAGCTAAAAGTAAAACTTATATTAAAACAAAAGCTGATGTAGAATTTCTAAAATAATAATAATAATAATAATAATAATATAATATATAATATAATAATAATAATAATAATAATAATAATATATAATAATAATAATAATAATAAAGTTCCATTTGACATAGCTGCTTCATCATCATTGCATATACCGTATATAATAAAGAATATAATAAAGTAAATAGGTGTTTAAAGTTTTACCTGTGCATTCTCCTGTGAAAGAGTTAATTGTGTAACCCGGAGAACATCCGATTTTGGGGGTGCAAATAAATCCTCCAAGGGTGTTGATACACCGATGTGTCGATAACGTACATTGTGTAAAGCCTGACACGCTTCATTTATATACTTTATATATATATATATATATTATATATATATTATATATATATTAGTATAATATAATATATTATATATACTATATATATTATATATATATATATATATATATATATATAATATTATATTATATATTATATATATATATTATTTATATATATATATATACTATATATATTATATAGTCAGCTTCCTAGTTGCAGGGAATCTATTTTTAAAATAAAAGCAGCACAGTGCTTTAGACAACGCATTTGGAAAATCTTTATTTACAAACAAACACGTTTCGAGCACTTCACAATTTCCATCATGCAGGCTAAGAATACAAATAATAAATATAAAAAACATCTCGGTAAAGCAATGCAATGAATCAACTAAAAATATAGCAAAAATATGTGCGCTATATTATGACGAACTAAAATTATCATTTGATGTTAGGTATTATAAATTTTATAATGAGCTTTGCGCCATACAATCTATATTTTTCAATGTTTTTCACATTATTTATATAATAACATTAAACAACATATAGCATTTTAACAACAAGGGGTAACTTTAAAAACTATAAATAAATTATTTTGCATATAATAACAAATAACTTCAGAAAGACACTTACTGTAACTATATGTGAGTTTTTTTTTTAAATTATTTAAAATATTTCGAACATTCGAATCATTCCGTTACCACTGAAATTCATTGTTAGTATCATATAGTAGCAATATATATTTAAAAAAAACAAACAAAAAAAAAGATCAAAACTGACGGAGTCGTAAAACAGAATAGGACCTCTATATATATATATATATATATATTATATATATATATATATTAATATAAATAATGAATTAAAAATGTTTTTTTTATCTGTAATATATATATATCTATATATATATATATATATATATATATATATATATATATATATATCTATATATATATATAATGGCGTGTGTGTGTGAGTGTGTGTATGTGTGTGTGTGGGGGGGGGGAATATTTGACCTGCTCAATCTTGTTCTCAGTAACCTCTATTTGAGCTTTCGAAAACATTTTGTTTTGGCTCTCGCGGCTGGCTAATAAATAATATAACAACCAGTAGCAATCAAGATTCCGTGTTATGTTTAACTCTTGATCGCTGCTCATTTTTGCATTTCTCCATTCTTCGTGCAAAGATTGTTTAATACAGTAATAGTGAACTCTTTTTTTTTTTTTTTAAATGTTTTAAAGTTAATTTGAAAAATGTTTTTCCAAGATCAAGGTGTGTTTAAAGCTCTCCTAGAGGTCCAGGTCTCTGACGGTGAAGCAGGGTTGTGGAGTCGGTTCAAAATTTTTCGACTCCAACTCCAATTTCACCCTCTTCAAAATTACCGACTCCAATTCCGAACTCTCGAAAATTACCGACTCCGACTCTGACTCCACCCTTTTGAAAATTACCGACTCCGACTCCATCCTCTGGAAAATTTTATACTCCAACTCCAACCTAGTGAAAAGTGTAAACTTCAGGAATAACTCCTTAATTTATTTACCATTCCATTTTCACAAAAGTTAAAAAAAAGGTAATGAAAATTTTGCTAACTTATGCTAACTAACTAACAGACCCATGTCACGCGGCTCATGAAAACCAGTTATTGTGCTTCTAGATTGTATGTTCTATAAACTACGAATTCTTCACTTTTAACCATAACAATGCATTTACTTTAATCATCACCAATTTTTAATACATTTACCAATAGGTAACTACTAACTACAGTGACACAGTCTAAGTAAAAAGATTCGGAATCCAACATTTTTTGGTGCATCATTATTGAAATACATTCTCCAAATTTTTCAATAATAAATAATCAAATAATAAGAGATTTCGTGGAATTTAGTTTTATTTTAACTTCAATTTAGTTTACTTATATATATATATATATATATATATATATATATATATATATATATATATATATTGTATATATATATATACATATATATATATATATATATTTATATATATATTTATTATATTATATATATATATATATATATAATACATATATATATATTATATATATATTATTATATATATATATATTTATATATATATATATGATATTATATAATATATATATATTATATATATTATTCTCACCACAAAGCCTCAATCCCGAGATCGGAAATTGGTCAGGGAAAGTATTTGCATGGTAAAGTGCAAGGATATTGAGGCCCGATAGCAAACCCTGCTTCAGCGCAACGCAGTCGGAGTGCTTGCCACCGCAGGCGTGGGTTCGCATCCTAATATGCGTCTTCCATGCAAGAAGCATGAGATTGAGAAGAGTGATTTTGTTGTGAATAGATTGTTCTGTTGTAAGTGTTGCTATGTTTTGTAGTGATGTGTGTGTATTGAGATTAGTGTAATAGCCGTAAATTGCAATACATAAATATTGCAGAAAACCTCCTACTAGTGACAATTTTTTGTGTTCGTTCACGAAGCCGAACGAGGATTCGGGCCCATACTGAGAGGGAATCCGCTTTCTTAAGGTGACCCCAAAAGCTCGCCTTAACCCACTCAGCCAAACGGGAACTCATATATATATATATATATATAGATATCTAAAGCTAATAGTATATATTATTTTATATATATATTATAATATATATTATATATATATATATATATAGGCTATAATCCACTCATCCATCATAAACGGGATATAATATATAGACAGTATATACTATATATATTATCGAGTTAAATCTAAAGCTGATATATGTAACTCGAGAACGTCAGCCTACAGTAAACAAATTATATATTTGGAATTGCGGAAAATTTTTAGGAGGGGTTTTTTTATTTTTACGTTTTTTATTTTTTTTTTTTTTTTTGCATTATTACGTAAGGAAAATATTTAGGATAAAAAAATTTTTCCCATTTTAGGGGGCTGAAGCACGGGGGACAGAGGGGGATGAAGTCCCCCCGTTTTCCCCCCCCCCCCCCCGTCCCCCTCCACCGGAGGTCGCGTTTAGAGACGCAACTCTGCCATCTTTTGCGGTTTACCAATGGTATTACTTTAAGTTAAAAATAATTACAAATGTAAAGGGGAAGTAAATTATTGCTTGTTTTTAACTAAAGGATACATAGGTAATACGTCGCTCGAGCCGCTAATGGGTAAAAAAAATTTTTTTAATTTTCAAGAAGAAATAATGAAAAAAAAAAAAAAATTAAAAACGCCCTCCTTAGATGTCCACTGATTCCAAATATATATTTGTTTTACTGTGGTGCTGACGTTCTCGGGTAAAAGATGTTTTAGGCTTTAGACACTCTGACCATATATATATATATATATATTATATATATATATATATATATTATATATATATATATATATTATTATTTATGGAACTTGTCCTTTAAAAAGGAAAGTTAACCGATATATATCGACGAACGATGTAATCGATTTTTTTTTGATTATTTCAAGGGCCATAGTGCGTTAAGTTGCTAATAGCAGTTTTTTTTTTCTTTTACTAAATAATACCCCAAATTTGCAAAGAAGTGAGTCAGGGTCTCTCGGCTTCAGCGGGGGACGACGGGGGTGACTTCGTCCCCCTCTGTCTCCGTCGGCTCGAGCCCCTTAAAAATAATTAATTTTTTTTTAAAAAATTAACGAAAAATTAAATTAAAAAAAGCCTTGTGGTAACTCTAGCGGCTCTTTCTATTGGGTTTAGTAACACGTGACACTGCAGGGATGCACGAGTAGCGTTCGGCGATTTTCGAAATATCATGTTTTTTCTATGTAAGTTCTTTTAAGGAGTAGTGCATATATATATATAATATATATATATATATATCTATTTAATATATATATATATATATATATATATATATTATATATATATATTATATATATATATATATATATATATATAGTATATATAAGTATATATATATAGGCTATATTTAAACCATTTGGTTTAAACCATTGGTTTAAACCATGGTTTAAACAACATAAAAAAACCAATGGTTTAAACCATAAAAAAACCATGCATAATATTTAAAAAATGTATTATTAATGGTTTTCTTTAGCCATGTTGATATGGTTTTCTCAATTTTTCAATCGAAGAGTATGAAGGCAATTAAAAAATTTTCTGCTTGATTTTATATTATTGTCGAGATGATTAATATATATATATATATAGTTATATAATATATATATATATATATATATATATAATAATATATATATATATATTATATATATATATTATATATATATATATATTTATATATATAGTTATATATATATATATATATATTTTGTAAATTTAATCATGTTTAAACATGATTCTTGTTTCAGCTCTTGAGGATTTCATTTCCTACCCATCGATGCCACATTTAAAAAGATTATAATAAAATCTTTGTGAGTGTGGTGGCATAAGCATCAAACAGCTAGAAGGCAATGATGTAAAACTAAGTGATGTAAGTTTATATTTTGGAAAATAATTGAATATGGAGCTGAACAGCTTTAATCAAGCACTCAGCATACAAGTTCGCAAAGTAAAAAGGAAGGTAGCATCAGGCAGTAACAGAAGTGCACTTATTGGCGTTATTTTGTACCCAAGATATCAGCTCACAGTATTTCCAGAGCGATGATATTTAAAAGGCAGTGGATTTATGGAAATGAATATCTGAATTGATGCCCTTTGTTAAAATTTAAGAGAAATTTCTCGCTCCATTTCGTAAAGTTACCTATTTGATGAGTGTCTGTTGTCAGCAGTGATCTTCATTTGGACAGATTCTAAAAAAAAAAATTAGATGAGAAGGTATTCTAAATAGTACAGCATATTTGTCAGAAACTTCATCAAATGCTAATGTTGAAAGGATATTTTCAACTTTCGGGCTTGTGTGCACAACAACATTAGAAATAGGTTGGGAACAGTAAAAGCGGGAAATTAGTTTTTTTTTGTATAAAATTCTTATTGATAATTTCGACTTTTTAATGATGAATCGCTCTCTCTCTCTCTCTTATATATTATATATTATATATGGATATATTATATATAATATATATATATATATATATATTATATATTACTATATATATAATATATAATATATAATATATATATATATATATATATATATATTCTAGTATTCAATAAAAGGTATATAAGAATTCATTTGTATATCATTATAATTTGAATAAACTTTTCTTTGCGTTTTTTTTTTTTTTTTTTTTGGTAAAATAATAAGTTTAAACCTTTTTTTCAGATAGAGTTTATATATTATAATATACCTTCTTTTTTTTATGAGTTATGTAAAACTGCAAAAATAATAATAATTTTAATACAGTTTACAGTTATCAAGAAATTTGAAATTTAAGAATCTAAAGTAACTTATTAAGGAATTTTAAAATATGTGTTTAGCACATGTGTATAACAGTTTCAAGTAGTGATTTGTGCTTTAAGTTATTAAAATCATTAAAAACTACATTAAAACCATCAAAATAGCATGAAAACCCAAAAAAGAAAACAAAATAACCATTGGTTTATTTGGTTTGATTTTAAAAAACCAATGGTTTTTTGTTTTTTTTTAAAAAAACGCCATAGGTTTTTTCAACCCTATATAGCATATACTATATATATATATATATATATATATATATATATATATATATTATATATATTTATATATATATTATATTTATATATATATATATTATATATATATATTGTATATATATATATATATATATATATATACATGGGGCCGGAGGGGGAGGCAAGTAGGGGGCATTGCCTCCCCTGCGCCTGGTTTTAAGGCTTTTTGCTCGGCTGAAAAAATTCAAAGCTTTTTTCTTCGCTGAAAAAAAAATATATATATAATAATAATTTTATAATATATATATATAATATATTATATAATATTATAATATATAAATATATTTAATTATATATATATATATATTATTATATATTATATATAATATATTATATTATATTTAGTATATATTATATATATATATATATATATATATATGTAGGCACTCCATTTAACTTTGTAAAAATTTTATTTATGTTCGTACTTATGCTGAAGATTTGGCGCGAGCACATTTTAGCATAAGTCAAAGTGAATATATATATATATATGCGTCTTTTGAGATCTCTTCAGTCAGATAAAATTATTAAGAATCAGAAGAAAATTCATCAAGATACTCTCTCCGAAATCCTCCAAAAGAGGTAAATTTCAAGGAAAGGCTGCGACTTGAATTTCCATCACAAATTTTCGCTAAAACGAAGAGTCAGAGGCTAATTGTGGACCGCGCTGGAAAGGCTGTGACTACTAATCGCCTTCGAAGAGAGAGTATCTCAACAGAAGGGACTTTATTACTTTATTTTTATTGAATATTCACTTTATGTTGATAAAAACAATCATTTCAACAAATATGAATTTCTAATACCCAAATCCCTCTATATAGGGTGCTTGCTATATAGATATAGCAAGGCTACTAATAATTTGGTGACGGAGACGAACACCCAGAATTCGAACCGCCTCTGATATCAAAGAAACAACAAAATGAAGAAAAAGAAGAAACTACAATATACTAAAATTCAAATAGAACACTCGAGAAGATGATCAAGCACGAACACTATCAATAAGACTTCTTTTCATTTTATTAATTTTGGATATGGTCTTCATCTTTTCACACCTATCACAGTTCGAGGATTAATCGTCAGACATAGCAAACTTCTTACGGTATGGATTTCTTTCATAATTCGTTTGGATTATGGGCAGAAACGCATTTTTGATTCAACTACGAACTCTGATTCTTCGAATTCTAAATGGTTCTGTGACTCTCCCTTTTATGCATGAAGAAATTTTTCAAAATAAAGGACCTAAATTGCAACTTCGTCTCTACAAATGTCAAGCAATGTTTTTCTCGTAACTACAGCTTTGAATATTTACGTGCGCATTGTTCAAATCATGGATACATTAGAAACGTTTTATACTGGCCTTTCCTTGGATTTAACGGTTCGATCAATGTGGCTTATTTAACTTGTGAATAATCATTGTTTTATATCATATTATTATGTATTAACATTTTGTACTTTTATGCTTTTAAATGTTTGTATGTTTGTTTATATCTACGGATATAATCAAATATGTTGTGTTTAAATGCCCCTTTTATTTCTGTATATATACATTATTGTATTTTTATGTATTCAAATATTTGCATATATGTTTTAGATCTTCGATGTAACCAGTTAATGCCGTATTTTGAAATATTTTACATTTCTGTTATTATTTTTGCTTTAAAATGTTTATAATGTCTATTATGTCTTCGACATATTGATATTGTTTTGCATTTGAAAGTATAACTATGTTTTTTGTTATTATTTCTTGTATAATTAATCATATACATACTTTCTCATCTCCGTGTTTAGCGGCAGGAAGTAATGTAGGCACTCCATTAATTTGTAAAATTTTAATTTATGTTCGTATTATGCTAAGATTTGCGCGAGCAAATTTTAGCATAAGTCAAAGGGAAAATATATATAAACTCGTCCTTTTGAGATACTCTTCAGTCGATGCAAATTATTAGATCAGAAAGAAAATTCACTCAGATACTCTCTCCAGATCCTCCGGCAAGAGAGGTAATTTCAAGGAAAGGTGCGACTTCATTTCAAAATCAAACAAATCGCTCACAGCATCGGTATGATAAATAGCAAAGTAGGGTGGAAACGCTCTGGAAAGGGCTGGATACAAATTGTCTTACGAAGAGAGAGTATCTCACAGAAGGGACTTTTGTTACTTTTATTACTTTCATTGCATATTTTACTTATGTTGGATAAAACATCATTTTCAAAATAGGATTTCTAATACCATCCTTATATAGGGTGCTTGCTCATTAAAGAAACCACTTAGAGGTAATACCTATATAATATATATATATATAATAATAGTATATATAAATTTATATTATAATTAATTATATTTTATATAAATATTAGTATATATATATATATATTATATATATATATATATATATATATATATTATATATATATAGTATAGTTAATATACTCTATTAGTATATATATATATATATAACTATATATAAATTTACCACAAAAGAAAACTGCTCAAATTGGACAAGTTTAGGGTCCTCATACGGTGGTAAAAATTGAGCATGAAAGTGTCAAAAATGACAAGTTTCAAATGTCAAAAAGGAAAAATAATTCCACTGAGTACTTTTTCTGAGAGTAGTTAGTTGTCAATCTGATGAAAGCAAATTACTCAATTTGAATAGTTTTGTTATGCGTCAATTTTGCATCGGGTTATGAGACACTTAACTAGTATATATAGATATATATATATATATATATATTTATATATTATATATAATTTATATTATATATATTATATATTAGTATATATATATATTATAAGTATATATATATATATATATTAGTATATATTATATATACTAAACCTTTTAACGTGCTTTATCCCTAATGCAGGGGGTAACACGGGGGACCACAGGAAATCGAACTTTGGCTATCCCAAACCAGCGCCACCAACGTGCTCGCAGTCAAGTTTTAATTCCCCCAGGTAGATAAAACCAACTGCTACGCGGAGGGTTTGAACCAGCGTCCTCTCGTATGAGAGGCGGTGACTCAACCTCCTGCCCACGAGGCGTTCTATATATATATATATATATATATATATTTAATATATATATATATATATATAATATTATTTATATAATAGTATTATAGTATTATTATATATAGTATATATATATGATGATATATAATATCTATATATATATATATATATTATATTATATATAATAATAATAATATTATATATATATATATTATATATTATATATTATATTATATTATATATATATTATATTAGGGGTGTACCGGAACCTCGATTTTTTAGAAGTTCCGGTTCCGGCGGAACTAACCGAACTTTCTACTTTTCAAATGTTTTTCTTAAAATAATTCAGAAATTAATTTGTCGATTTACTGCAGTTATGATTATGCATAATTAGAAAATGATATTGTGAAAATTATCATGATAAATGACTAGATCTATAGTCTTTCGAAACTTTAAATATGAAACATATTTCACAACTCGACCGGTAATTTATACTCTTAGAAAAGGGTTGGGGATATTTTTGGATTTTTTTGAGATTTTTTGATTTTTTAAAATTTTTTTAGGACACAAATTGCTTTTTTATTATTTTTTATAAATTATTTTATAAACTATATATATATATATATATGAAGTTGTAAATATAATTATTATTTAGTTTAATTAAGTTATTTTAAATTATAATATTACGGTATCTGTATATATATGCTGAGTACTACTAATTTTATTTATTTTTATTAAAAATGACTGAAACAGGGATGGCTGTTTGGTGATTTTTTTGATTTTTTTTTAAAAATAAATTTGATTTTTTGAATTTTTTTGATATTTTTTGATTTTTTTGGATTTCGTACGTCACGAAGATACGAACCCTCATTCCAAATGCTATATCGCGTGGATCGAACATTCTATATTCCAAAATAAAAAAATAAAAGAATAGCTTGATTTTTTAAAGAAAAAATAAAAAATCACCAAAATGCCATCCTGTTGAAACTCAATGTTGTTTAGATTTCAATATAAATGAAATATATTTTTCATTAATTAGGTGATAGCTAGGATTAATTATCAATTTAGAAAAAAATTTGCCTAAAATAAAGAAAAATTTTAAAAAATTCATGATTTTTTTTTATAAAAAAAACAGGTAAAACATCATTTGATTTAAATCTTTCCTTTATTTTGTGCCAACTAGCTCTACAATTCTAGACTGGTGATAATAAATTTGTACAGGGTACTCTGTTTATTATGATTAAAGAAATTACTTTAAAGTAGAAACTCTACAAACAAATATTAGACTAAAAATGTTTAGCAAAATTAAACAAAAATTTAAAACAGATTCATTAATTTCTTACTTAAAAATGTATTTATTTGAATATTGGAAATGTTATTGGTTGCTCTCACATGTTGTGGAGTATAAACGTGATTTCTTATCCTAAATCACGTTGACCCGCTTCTAAAAAGTGCTTTTTTAGAATAAATGACAGAACATCAATGTTCAGACAGAAAATAATTATAATTATTCTAAGGAAAATAACAAGTTAAATAGGTAAGTTAAAAACATAATCGATGTAGACTGCTAGAGCTTTTGAAAAGGAGATGCTAGAAATGAATGTGTCCTCAAGTTGGGCATCTGGAAAACTGCAATCTTCTATATCATCACTACTCGTATCCTCCTAAAAAATTATCTATAAATTTCAGTAACAAGTCCTTTTACAAAAATATTTTAAAAAAAATAATAAATAAACCTTATAATAAAGGTAACATCTAATGGCTGTTTAGTCGTTTAATTCATAAATAAAATGCTAATTTTATTACTGAAAATAATCTACAAATGTTTACTTTATAAATAAAAATTTCTATTCTAAATTTTAACATCGTACGAAGCACAGAATGTAAACTACTGTGCTAAAGAAGTCATTAAACTAGAAAGTGATTACAGTATGTTCCTAATCTCTTGTTTTTTCGTTTTCATAATACTTCTATTTCTTGACGCTTTACGCATGATCTAATACATCAGTCCATCAGACTTCTCATTTATTTATGTGCATTCTACATCCACAATTAAGTCAAAAAGCATTCTAAGAACCACTAAATTTTAAAGATAAATAAATATGAAACAGAATCTATTTACTGACTTCTATTCTACAATAGTATTATTGCTGAGGAAAATTTTCTCCTTTATGATTAAAAAGTGAATTTCTAAATTAAAATATAAATTTAATTTTACAACATATTTTGATTTATCTCAGTATAATTAAATTACCTTTTAGAATATATCCTTTAGATAAGCCTTGTTCTTCCACAACGCAAACTCTCTAATAAATACGTTCATCCCGTCATTTTATACATTTTCTCAATTTGTTGGCTAAACAGCTATGATTGTCTCTGAACACTTGTACTTAGATTATATCTCTTATTCAGATGATAAGTCTGCACTATATACAGGTAGACAACTATATACTCAATGTAGATCTATGACTCAAGACTTAGTCGCTTTACATCACACGATTTATTGGCACAGCATGCTTCCTGCATTCAACAACTTTTCTACTAAATCTGGCATCATGTTCCTTTTCATCCTATATCTAAATATTTAAACGAGACATTGTTCAGCTGCTCAAATCTAATAACTTTACCTGAGGAATGTCTACTGCACAACCATTATTTACTCTTATCCGTTGACTAACATTTTTTAAGCACCTACATACCGCGTTGAAGATTATCATCTAAACTGCTGCAACTTAGATCAGATACTTCGCATTTCACACAAGTTTCACTATATAGCAATAAAATAGCTAAAGCATACCTCATGCTGAACTTAGAGCATTCTAACGTTTAAACCCTTTGAATTCATCATGGATTTCATTGCTCAGCAACTTTTTCTTAATACGCTTAGATTATTTTTCGTTATACTATATCCTATCTCTGGAATCCCTACTATATTATATAAGTATTATATTAATATACTATATATATTTATATAACTATTATATATACTCATATATATATATAATATATTATATAATATATATATA
>JABUQX010001980.1:30000-35000 GCA_015478945.1 Trachelipus rathkii | reverse complement strand
ATATATATATTCTTTCTATATATATATATATATATATATTATATATATTTGGTATTATTCTATATTTGAATCAGTGCATATTTTCTGAAAAAATTTTCTAAGTTCAAAAAAAATTTAAGTTCAGAAAAGTTAAGTTTTTTAAGAAAATTGTTTAGTGGCAAGCTTCTGGCATAATTCCAGAAGCTTGCCACTAAAGAATCTTCTTAAAAAACTTTTCTTAACTTTTCTGAACTTAGAAACTTTTTTGAACAGAAATTTTTTCAGAAAATATACACTGATTCAAATCTAGATATTTACCATATATATATATTATATATATGAAAATAATCTACAAATATCCATATATATGATATATATATATATATATATATATAGTATATATATATATATATATATATATATATATATATATATATATATAATAAAAATGAAAGTGTTGCTAATTATTAATTTTGGTCATTTTGGCATCTCTTAGTTACATTTTGATGTTGCAACAAGCAGGAAAGTAAGTTACTATTTTTTTATGGAGAGAGAGAGAGAGAGAGAGAGAGAGAGAGCAGAGGAAGAGTAATGAGAGAGAGGAAGAAGGAGAGGAGAGAGAGAAGAGAGAAGAGAGGAGAGAGAGAGAGAGAAGAGAGAGAGAGAGGAGAGAGAGAGAGGAGAGAGAGAGAGAAGGAGAAGGAGAGACAGAGAGAGAGACAGAGAGAGAGAGAGAGAGAGAGAGAAGAGAGAGAAGAAAGAAAGGGTGAAGAGGGAGGGGGGGGAGAGAGAAGAGAGAGAGAGAGAGAGGAAGATGAGAGAGAGAGAGAGAGAGAGAGAGAGAAGAGAGAAGAAGAGAGAGAGAGAGAGAGAGAGAAGATAGAGAGAGAGAGAGAGAGAGAGATGAGTTACTGAAGTCACCTGATATATATTATATAATATAGTTTATAACTTAAGAATCCATTTTGTTTTTGTGTTTCGTTTATATATATATATATATATATATATATATATATATATATATATATATATATATATATATATATATATATAGTATATATATATATATATATATATATATTTATATATATATAGCGACAAAAATTTATTTATCATTATGAATAAGTTTCGTTACCATTAAAATAATTCAATTTGGTTACAGAACATCTATAAAAAATTTATTTGCTATAAAAAGAACTTACTTTTTTTATTTTTTGAGCTTTGTTTATTTCGACTTAAATATTTATTATTTGTGTTCACAATAAGTGTTATATATATATATATATATATATATATATATATATATATATATATATATATATATATAATATATCGATATATATTTATATATATATAAATAATAATATATATACATGTGTCAAGATTTTTTAATGCTCACAGTATGTAACTAGAGAACGGCAGGTCCTACAGTAAAACAAATTATATATTTGGAATCAGCCGAAAATTCTAAGGATGGGATTTAATTTTTTTTTTTTTTTTTTTTTTTTTTTTGAAGTAAAATTTTTTTTTTTTTATTAAAAGATTACCTTAGGGTAAATCGCCAAAGAGGGCAAGGAGTCGGGTCTCTCGGCGCCTCCGTGTGGACGGAGGGGGACTAATCCCCCTACCGGGGATTGGTCTCCGGAACCCGCTCTTTGTCTTTGCGTTGTCGGCGGGGGTTCCTCCGACCATCCCTTCCGGGGGAAAACGTCCCCCCCCCTGTTCCCCGTGGGGTAGAACACAATAAATTTTTATAAATAATTTTTTTTTTAATTTTTTTTTAAATAAAAAAAAAAAAAAAAAAAAAAAAAAAAAAAAAAAAAAAAAAAAAAAACCTTAAAATTTTCCAAAAAAACAAAACAAAATTATTTCACCAAATTTAGGGGTTCGAGCCGACGGGGGACAGAGGGGGAACGTTTCATACCCCGGAGGGGATGGTCGACGGACCCCGCGACACCCAAAACCAAGAGCGGGGGTTCCGCGAACCATCCCTCCGCCCCGTTCGTCCACCGCCTGAGCCGAGAGACCCTGACTCCTGCCATCTTTGCGGTTTACCCTAGGTACTCCTTTTAGTTAAAAAAAAAAAAAAAAATACTCAAAAAAAAAAAAATAAAAAAAAATAAATAAATCCAATACATAAAATATTCGGCGCTGATTCCTAATATATAATTTGTTTTACTGTAGGACTGCCGTTCCTCTAGTTACATACTGTGAGCATTAAAAAATCTGACCATCTATATATAGATATTGATATATATTAATAAAAATCTAATATATATATATATATATATATATATATAATATATATATATATATAATATATATATATATATATATATATATATATATATAATATATATTATATATATATAATATATATATATATAGATATAGCTATATATATATATATACAACAATTATGTGGACACAAATAATAAATATTAACGTCGAAATAAACTAAAAAATTAAATAAAATTGAATTGGAAAATAAATCAATTTGAAGCTCCAAAAATAAAAAAAAAAGTAAGATTGCTTTTATATTGCAAATCCAATTCATGATACGAAGTTGTTTATAAGGATGGAAACGAACCCTTTCCAATACTAAATTATTTTGAGGACCATGGTTTACTTAAGGTCCTATATATATATATTATATATATATATATATATATATATATAATATATATATATATATATATAATTATATATATATATATATAGTATAATATATATATATATATATATATAAATTATATATATATATATTAATATATATAAAATATATATTATATATATATTATATAATATATATATATTATTATTATATATATATATTAATATATATATATATATATATATATATATATATATATATATATATATATATATATATATATATATATATATATATATATATATATATATATATATATATATATATATATATATAATGATAGGAGGCATATATTACATTAAAAAGTCTTCAGTAAGTTTAAATAAAGAACGTAAGCTTTCGATCCGTGCTGGATCCTCTGTCAGACGTAGTGTGATGAGGACTGAAAAATTATTTAAATTAAAAACTGTGAAAAGGAATGAAAATAGAAAAGTGAAATTAAGTATGTTTTGTTAAGATTTTTTTGAAAAAGGGTGTGGTGATCAATAATTTGTTAAGTGTGGGATCTAAAAAGTATTCACTTTGTAGTTTGTTATAATTATAAAGAACTTTTCTGCAAAGAGATTCAATTATTTTACGTTGTAGGGGGTCGAGAACTTGTATAATAGGGGTCATTGTGATTAAGTTGTGATCTGTGTAATGTGAGGGCAGAATTCTGTGAATCATGTATGAGATCTTGTTTATGTTGATATTTACGTCTTGTGAAGTCGTTAGTTTCACCAATATAACAAGAGGTGCAATTAGAACAAGGGATTTTGTATACACATTGGGAGATGTTGTTAAAGGTATGTGTGGGAGATTTAAATATGCATTTTAAAGATGTGTTAAAAGAAGTAAGCCTAAGAGATTCCGGTAAGGAATTTTTGATAGTAGTGTGAGGGGTATGTGGGATGGGTAAATAAGAGAAGGAGTTGGGGAGTAAAGTATTAAGGGGGTTGTAAAGTTTATTTTTAGCTTTTTTGAGAGAGCGAGTTAAGATGTGTTTGGGCAAGGAAAGTTTACTGAAGGTGGTGAAGATGTAATTAGGTTTGATTTGTAGGAAAGGAGGGGAGCAAATATGTAAAGCTCTGAGGAAAAGAGAAGTAAGGATACCTATTTTTGTGTTAGTGGTGTGTGAGGAGTACCAATGAGTATAAGAGGGATTGAAAGTAGGTTTACGATAGATACTGTATAAGAAAATGGGGCTGTTGTTCCAAGAGAAAAGGGTATCTTGGAAAGGTAGAGTTTTGTTTACAGAAAGTTCCATAGTGAATTTGATATTAGTGTGTAGAGAGTTAATGAAATTAAGAATAAGAGTAGGGTTTGTAGTTAAAGGAATGGAAACAAAAATGTCATCAACATAACGAAGCCAAGTAGTGTTAAGAGTGTTAGCTGTGTTATATATATATATATATATATATATATATATATATATATATATATATATATATATATATATATATATAATATATATATATATATATATATATATATATATATATATATATATATATATAGTATATATAGTAGCGCAGAGGGGTATCACCCCTGATTTTTATGAAAATTACAGGACATAGCTACTCTAAAAAAAATAATAATGAAGAATAATGAAAAGGAAAATAAACAAGCTTAAAAAAACGAAAATGATCTAAGTCTTTAGGAAAAAAAGTTACAGCCTCTCAAAGCTGTTAAAACTCCCATTAACTTTTCATTTTTGATCCATCAAGGTTAGGTCTCATTTCAGCCCTCTAGTTCAGGTTATGATAAGTTTTGTTAGGTATACACAAAGAAAACCTATGCACAATTAACAAATCTTATCATAACCTGAACTAGGATTTGCCTAAAACGAGCATGAGGCCCACTAATTTTTTTTATAAGAAAGCGTATGGGAAAATTTTAAACTTTGAGAGGCTGTAACTTGTTTTCCTAAAGACTTAAATCATTTTTGTTTTTTTAAGCTTCATTATTATTTTTTTAGAGTATATCTTGTGATTTTTAAATTTTTTTTTATAAGAAAATCCTATGGGAAAATTCAAACTTTGAGAGGCTGTAACTTTTTTTCATAACGAGACCACAGATTTTGTTTTCACTATTCTTCATTATTATTTATTTTAGAGTATATCCTATGATTTTCATAAAAATCGGGGGTGACACCCCTCTGCGCTACTATATATATATATATATATATATATATATATATATATATATATATATATATATATATATATATATATATATATATATATATATATATATATATATATATATATATATATATAGTCTAAGCATAAAACATGCAATGTCAACTACAAAAAAATGTATAATGAAAAAACTAAAAAAATAAAAAAAATTATATTTGCAATTTATA
>JABUQX010001980.1:22500-25000 GCA_015478945.1 Trachelipus rathkii | reverse complement strand
AGAGGGTTTGGTGAAAAACAGTTGTGTCAGTTTTCTAGTTCTTAACAATTTAGCGACAAAGTTTCTCAATAGCACTCCATCTTCAATTGAAAGTTAGTATTTCTTTGGTAATGGGGCTAATGTATTGAAGCCGTCTCCTGGCAACTCGTTCGTCTGGCAACCTGTGCTAAGTGAAAAAACACGATAACACCATGTACAGAGAGGCAAATGCATATACTCCTTTTATTATAATAATTTTTATTTTATATTTATTTGTTACTTATTATTTTCTTATAATATTTTCCTGGCCAGCCTCCCGAAAGCATCATGCATGTAACTAAAAAACTATAACAGCTACAGGAAAATGAATAACATTTTCGATTTCAGCAAGCAATTTCATCGATGAAACCTTAAAAAAAAATTATTTATTCTAATATTTATTAATAACACCTTAAATATTAGTATAATCTTAGGTCTGGCAGCTAAGTTGTCATCAACGTCGCAGCGTATGCTCTCATCAAACTTCCATTTCTGCAGTAGTGCGAGAGCAAGAGTTGCCAAATAGTTTTTATTATGCTCTGGAAAAAATGTTAATTTTTCTTATTTATTTCCTTTTAGGGAGTTCGAGCCGCGGAGGACAGAGCGGGACGAAGTCCCCCCGTCGTCCCCTCGGTTAGGGCCGAGAAACCCCGCCTATCCATCTTTGTGATTGAACCCTTGGGATACTTTTATTAAAAAAAATCGCCATTTGGCGATTCTTTGACGTTCCACTCGTAGCGATGTAGGCTTCTTCGAGTTCTTCTCAAAAAAAATTATCATTATCATATAGACTTTTCTTAAAAGAATAAGATATTTATAATAATAAAGTGATGTTGGTTACTATTTTTATATAATTTGGCAAGAATTTTAAGAAAGTGCATATATTACTTTTATTATAATAATTTTTATTTTATTTTTATATTACTTATTATTTTCTTATAATATTTTTTTTATTATATTTTTAATTTTTATTTTTTATTTTTTTTAATTTTTAATTTTTTTAATTTTAAATTTTTTGAATTTTTAATTTTTTCATTTTTCATTTTTTAGTTTTAATTTTTGATTTAATTTTTATAATATTTTTCTTGTTTTATTGATACATTATCTTTTCATGTTAATTCTATTTCATTATATTTGTGTATAAATTTAGTATTTATACTTTCATTTTTATATTGTTTTAATTATTTATCATGTTTTCATATTTACATGATTATATAATCTCATTATATTAATCTCATTAGTTGTATATTTGTTTTTTAAGTTTTATACAATTAAATAGGAATCTTAGGAAAATATATGTAGACGGTTAAAACAAATATATTAAAGGAAAATTCCTAGTCACAAAAGGACAGTTCATAAATGTTTTATTTTATATTGTTTTATTTTTATATTGATTTATCTTTATACTTTCATTTTTATATTGTTTTATTTATTTATCAAGTTTTCTTATTTACATGATTATATAATCTCATTATCTTAATCTCATTAGTTGTATATTTGTTTTTTAAGTTTTATACAATTAAATAGGAATCTTAGGAAAATACATGTAGATGGTTAAAATAAATATATTAAAGGAAAATTCCTAGTCACAAAAGGCCAGTTCATAAATGTTTTATTTTATTTTGTTTTATTTTATATTGATTTATTTATCTATTATGTTTTAATATTTATATTATTTTCTTTGATTTTTTTCCTTATACTTTATTTTTGTTTTTATATTAATGCTGGCATTTAAATTGTAAAAAATTTTAAACAAAAATATTTCTTAAGTTGTGCCGATGTTTAAGGCTATTCCAAGCCCTTATAAACAAATAAAATAAATAAAATTATTAGGCCGTCGACGCTATTGAAGTTGCAACAACTGTTCGCACTTATTTAGAATATTGTATATACATCAAGCAATTTTACTGTTTCAATTTAATTAAAAATAAACGTTAATATGTAAAAAGTAGATTCTAGCAAATAATAGTGGTGATTTTTAGGTTTATTTTATCGTTTATTTGGCCTCGTGCATGAACAGTGGTGTAGGCCTCTGAGGACCCTAGAGTAGGCCGTAGGTGTTCGGTGAGGAGATATTTTCCTTATCATATATTTGTGCTTCCTGTGTATATCCACGCCTGCGGGTTCCGCCAGAGTTGCTGACCTAGGATTTCACCGTCAGGAGCATCTTATAAGATAATCAATATAATTATTCTTATTTAATATAATACACATGGGTGTATCTCGGTGAAGATTTGGGTATAGAAGATTTGTTCAGTGAGTGGTATTGTACTACTCCCAGGCTAATCATTATTCCCTTAGGCTAATCATTATAATAATGATTCCCTTTTTTTATATAGCCTGGTGTCCATATTTTGGATCTTTCTTTCCTAAAAACCTTATCGAAGTTGCATTAAAATATTGTTGGACTTGAGACTTTTCATTTGTGTGTTGGAAATATCCTCACGGATGACTCTCAACCACTGTCCATAGTATATATATG
>JABUQX010001980.1:7500-10000 GCA_015478945.1 Trachelipus rathkii | reverse complement strand
TTCATTTCCACATGACAAACCCTCTAAACTTACTTTCATTATGTTCTCCCCCCCCCATTATCCCTTTTTTCACAAAATACAACTCTGTAATACGTTCCTTCCTTCTTTTTATCAATGTTCTTCTCACACCTAACAGACCCCTAAATTGTCCATCTGAACACCATTGTACTTTAGATTCTATACCTCTTATTCCAGACCATAGGTCTCACTACTATTCATTAACACAGGAGCAAACATACCTCACGCAGACCCTAGCGCGCACTCAGATTTATTCTCTTTACATCACCAAGGATTTAATTGCCACCAGCCACCTTCCTACCATTCACAACTTTTCCTACTACACTCTGCATGCATCCGTTCCATTTTCGTCCAACATATATATCCTAAAATATTTAAACTCAGTCACTTGTTCCAGCTGCTCACTATCTAACATAACTTCACACGAGGACTGTCCCTCACTCACATCCATAACCTTACTCTTATATACGTTTACTTTCAACTTCATCCTTTTACACACTTTGCAAATTCTCTACCAATCTCTCAAATTCTTCAGATTCACCCGCACAAAATATATATTTTATATATAATATATATATATATAAATATATATATATATATATATATATATATATTATATATATATATATATATATAATATATTATATATATATATATATAGTTAGGCGAGATGGATTGATTGGATTTGGAATAAGTTTGTATAAACATAGACGAATTATGGGGTATGAGTTACGAGGGTTTGGGAGGACAGCAATATTACCGGAGTATTTAAGGGAAGGGGTGATAAGGTAACTGACAAGTATTGTAGGGTAGATTAGTTATTGAGTGTTGTAGGGAAGATATATGCTGGTATTTGGTCGAAAGAGTGCGTCGAATGACTGAAGAACGATTTGGGGAGAACAAAGTTGCGTTTAGAAGTGTATAGGCAAATGTGTGGATCAAATCTGACATTGAAACAATGATGGGATTAATGAGGGAGGGAGAAGAATAATTGTATTTAGGATTTATGGATTTGAACAGGCGTTATAATAGGATTAATAGGGAAGCTCTTTATGGCAGGTATTAGTGATATGGTGTTTGGTGTAAGCTTCTGAATGGAATCAAAAATATGTATGATCATAGTAAAGCGTGTCCTGTAAAATAAATAGGAGTTTGAAAGTGGATTTGGTTATTATAATAGCGGAGTGAGACAGGATGTGCTATGTCTTCTTGGCGATCCAATCTGTATAAGGATGAGGTTATGAAAGAATTAGAGGTATGGTTACAAGGGATAGTGCTAGAATGATGGAGAATAGAAGAGAGTGGAGGGTTCCCTATCAATTATTAGATAATTTGGTTTGTCTGAGCGAATCTGAAGCAGAAGTTTGAAGACGACTGGTAGAGAGATTTAGTAGGGTGTGTAAAAGGAGGGGTTGAAAGAAAACGTAGATAAGAGTAAAGGTTATGCGTTGTGAGGTGAGAACAGTCCTCGGGTGTGAAGTTATGTAGGATGGGAGCAGCTGGAAAAAAGTGTCTGAATTAAATATTTAGGATATATGTATTGAAATGAAAAGGGAAGCGGAATGATGAAGAGTTTGTAGTAGGAAAAGTGGTTTGAATTGGCTCTAGTGGCTGTGCCAATTAAATCGTTGGGGATGTTAAAGGGACTAAGTCTTTTGTGCGCTAGGTCCTACATGAGAGTATGTTGCTACCGTGTTAAATGTATTAGTAGTGGACTCATGTCTGAATAAGAGGTTATTAATCTAAAGTACAATGTGTTCAGATGGACGAATCTTAGTGGCGTGTTAGGTGTGAAAAGAAATGATAAAATGAGGAATTGAACGTTATTAGAGAGTTGTTTGGCTGTGGTGTGGAGAAAGGGGTAATTGAGAGAATAAATGAATGTACGTTGAGATGGTTTGGCATGTGGATGATAGTCGGTCGGTTAAACGGATGGAATAGTGATGAGTGTGTTGAGAGTCGACCGGATGGGAGACCGAAGAAAAAGTTGATTGAGTCAGGAAAAGGAATGCCTGGAGGAGATGAGAGAGAAATATGGGTTTGGCATGAGGCGAGAAGAAAGGTGCACAACAGGAGTGAAGGGAGGGTTTTGCGAAGAGGTATGGTTGCAGCCCACCTGGGTCAAGGAATGAACCCCCACATTGACGAGATGTCATAGTGAGGATCCATTGCGGTCCCGTGAAGCTCTAGGGTGGAGTTTCTGACTGCGACGAGTTCTCACTAATTAGTATAAAGGGGACGTAAGGCTTGGGCTTATCTTTTCTGCTTGCTTCATTTTCTTTTACTATTTTCTTTTTCCGTGCATGTACGTACCTTACCTCCAGTCTTGGGAGGAAGATGATGATGATGATGATGATGATGATGATCGTTATTATATATATATATATATATATATATATATATATATATATATATTATATATATATATATATATATTATATATAATATATATATATTATCATATATATATATTATATATATA
>JABUQX010001979.1:37500-40000 GCA_015478945.1 Trachelipus rathkii | reverse complement strand
GTGGGGTTTTCTGAAAAAACCCTTTGGGGACAATCCCCAATCGTGCAAACCTTGTTATTATTATTATTATTATTATTATTATTATTATTATTATTATTATTATTATTATTATTATTATTATTATTATTATTATTATTATTATTATTATTATTATTATTATTATTATTATTATTGATTTAACTGATTTATAGCTTATTTAAATGGTTCCAAATATAAAAATTTTTAAGCAGACATTTGATGTTAAGGGCAGACACCATCAATCAAAATTTCGCAAATTTTTTTATTATCTAAATTAGTAGAAAATTTCCTCCTGCAACATCATGGTGTGATTATTTTTTTGAAATTCTAAATGGTTTTTTAGATACAGAAATTTATTTAGAGAGGTGTCGAACTAAAAAATTTCAATTCCAGTCAAAATTGCAATTCCAGGTTCAGCATCAAAAGATATTTAAATTTATTATTATTTTATTATTATTATTTATTTATTATATTATATTATTATTATATATTATTATTATTATTTTATTATTATTATTATTATTATATTATTATTATTATTTATTCATTATTATTATTATTATTATATTATTAATATTATATTATTATTATTATTTGACTTGTTATTATTATATTATTATTATTATTATTATTATTATTATTATTATTATTATTATTATTATTATTATTATTATTATTATTATTATTATTATTATTATTATTATTATTATTATAGAAAATCTAATTTTTTTTTTATTTTTCAACCTCCACTCAGACTCCGGCTTTTACTCAGTCAAATAAATGGAGTCGGAGCCGGAGCTCGGAGCCGGAGCCGAGCCGGAGCAGGAGCCGGAGCCGGAGCCGGAGCCGGAGCAGGAGCCGGAGCCGGATCCTGGGTATAAATTTCTTTCAAGAAATATTTTTTAGGTGAATAAGTTATTGCCAGACGACATGCTGAACAATTTTCAAATAGTGCAGAAACCATAGTCGGAGCCGAGCCGGAGCCGAGCCGGAGCGGAGCCGGAGTCGGAGCCTGAACCGGAGCTGGAGTCGGAGCGGAGTCGGAGTCGAAATGGTTTCCCAAGAATATTTGGTTAAAAATTTATTGCCAGAACAATATGAACAATTTTCAAATAGTGCAGAAACCTTAGTCGGAGTCGGAGTCGGAGTCGGAGTCGGAGTCGGAGTCGGAGTCGGAGTCGGAGTCGGAGCCGGAGCCGGAGCCGGATCCTGGGTATAAATTTTTTTCGAGAAATATTTTTTTAGGGAATTAAGTTATTGTCAGTTGACATGCTGAACTAATTTCAATTAGTGCAAAACCTTAGTCGAAAGTCGAGCCGATCCTGGCGTATAAATTTTTCTCAAGAAAAGTGTGTAAAATTTACTGCGCGGATGAACACAATTTTCATATAGTAGCAGAAACGAGCCGGAGCCGGAGCCGGAGCCGGAACGGATCCTGGATATAAATTTTTCTTTCAAGATATATTTTCTGCATGTAAAAATTATTGCTAGAACGTTCTGAACAACTTTAAAATGGTGCAGAAACCTTAGTCGGAGTCAGAGTCGGAGTCGGAACCGGAGTCCGAGCTGGAGCCGGACAGTCGGATCACGGGTATAAATTTTATTCAATAATATTTTTTGCAGGTGAAATTTTATTTGACAGAACGTACTAAACAATTTTCAAATAGTTCAAAAACCTTAATCGGAGCCGGAGCCGGAGCCAGAGCCGGAGCCAGAGCTGGAGCCGGAGTCTCATTAAAAAAAAATTTATTATTTTGGGTGGTAAAAGAATTTTTACCCAAAGCTGGAACTGAAGCTATATTTTGAAAAGTAAATATATAATATATATATATATATATATAGATATATATATTATATATATATATATACTATATAATTATATATATATATATATATATATATATATATATATAAATATATATATATTTAAAAAAGAAAAGAACAAAAAAAAAAATTTATTGGTATATATATATATATATATATATATATATATATATAGAGTGGAGAGATATTTCTTGATATATATATAATATATATATATATATATAAATATATAATATATATATTTTTCTATAATATATATATATATATTATAATAATTATATATATATATATATTAATTAATATATATATATATAATATATATATATGATAATAAATATTTTTTGCTGTCTAAAATAAGAAATAAAATTTCCAAATCTTTTTCGTGTTTATCAAACATTTCACTTTTTTGAAACATGAGCTCACCAAAAAATTCATTAAAAAAAACGAAGTTTTATTTTCTTCAAATTTGGTTCAAACCTTACTCATATACACATCAATACCTTTATTTTGAATGTTTTGATATAGTGCAAGGTGGTGTCAGCCATGCTTGTTTTTTTTCTTATTTTTTTTTTTTTTTAGAATTTTTTTTGAAAATAATAAATTTAGGAAAAAGGTGTCTTAACGAATTTTCTTACTAAACATCACACGAGTATTTTGG
>JABUQX010001979.1:30000-32500 GCA_015478945.1 Trachelipus rathkii | reverse complement strand
TTTCTTTTAGATATACGAAAAGGTTCACATTTTAGTTTCTCTTTCTATCACATCAATTATTATTTGTTGATGAACAATCTTCTTTATGAGATGATTAACAGCAGAGTGATGAAGTGTTAAAATAGGTCATAAATATAACAGAAACTTGAGGAATACCACTATTAACAATTTCTAAAAATTAAACTTTGGCTGTTTACAACAATTTCTATAAAGCTGCCAGAAAAGAAATCAGAAAGAAGGATTTAGATTAAAAGAGGGAAATATGGAAACCAAACCTTTTTGCCAGACCTTATGTACCAACGTTTACCATATCAAGGGGGGCCAAGAAATAAAAATAACGTTTAAAAAAAGGATAAAACATTTGCTATTCTGAGGAAAGCAGCCTCATATTAAAAGTACATTAAGTAGGCGGACTTTTTAAAACAGGTATATTTGAACCTATAGTACAAAGTTAAAATTTTTATGTGATGGATGAGTTTTTTCTTCGTTTAAAGGTTTGTCTACACGTGGATCCACATTAAGAACATACAAAAGCAAATTTTTTTTGGAAACGATAACAACCGATATGCTAATTGCGTTTTAAAGTTTGTCTACACCGTTGTATCGTTAAACGATTCAGAAGCAGTACCACAGTAATTAAAAGCAAATTTTATTTTTTTGGATAACGATGTATCAACACGTTTATGCTAATAAATTTCATAACGTTCACTGCCATTTAATAGTTCATTAACATTAAGCCTTGAATCTAGGTTTTACTCATTATTGGACAATTTTATTTAATTTTTTCTGTTATTATCTTTCTGTATTATGGGTATTTATATTATTCATTATTTTATATATTTATTTGGATATTAGTTAGAGTTATTATTATATTATTATTATTGGGTGAGATTTAATTCATTAAATTTTATATATTCATTCATTCGAGTGCTCTAAGGTTCTCTTTTATTTATTGAGTGCATATTCACTAGATAAATATCAATTATAATATTATTTATTGCATTTTGAGGAGGAGAGAGGATAGGTTAAAAAATAATATTAACACCTGAGTGAACAGCTTTTTTTGTAATCCTCTATAATAAATAAAGTAAATAGATGGGTTTTAAAGAACACATCAGAAACACTTCAAAAATGGGCTTGTATTACAGGTACATGAATTAGCTCTACAACTATGTAGATATTTGAGAGAAGATAAGGAATACATGAGAACGACTTGAAGTTTAGATTTATAGTGCACACTCGCATGACTCGTAAGAATGAATTCATAAATCGAAAATGTGATAATAACTAATGTATTCGTAGCAGGCAGTGTAGCAAGTGAAGAGAGGAGGATCCATTATAATCTTCCACTTTAGGCTGTGGTACAAGATCTCTTTGTCGAGAGTGACATTTCACAGCGTGAGTAAAAAAACAATGCAATCTTAAACAGTAATATAAATTAAAGATTATAAAAATTAATATATTAAATATAAATTTATAAAAAATAATTACTTAAAACTGAAATTAAAATCTTGGCTAATTAAACAGAAATATACAGAATAATAACACCCAATTTTAGTAAAAAATATATAATACTTCAAAAAATATATATTTTTTTTAGAATTAAGATGAAATTAAAAGTGGGCTCAATTAAATTATACACAAATAGTATAAAATTTCAATTCAAAGTACATTATTTTGCCTCCATTAAACCGAAAATGCATTTTTAAAATACTTAAATTAGAATTTTTTACAAAATTGTTACTTCTACAATTATTCCATATTAAAATAAGGCAATTTTTATAGCAAAAAAAATAGAATTCTAGAGAGTAAGTTTATTATCTCTCTAAAATTTCTTCAAAAGAGAGAGAGAGAGAGAGAGAGAAAGGTTCTTCAAAGGAGAGAGAGAGATAGAGAGGAGGAAGAGAGAGAGAGAGAGAGAGAGAGAGAGAGAGAGAGAGAGAGAGAGAGAGAGAGAGAGAGGAGAGGAAGAGAGGTAGAATTTAACTGATAAATAAAACAACATTAATATTAAAAATATCAGGATAAAAATCATATCCACTTCTCAGAAAGGGTGTTCTTGAGTCCAAACAAACTCTACAGTAGTAGGTTTACAGCTCTCCTCGTGGTTCAAAATGCAAAAGTTGCAGCAGACTTCTTCTCTAAGAGGCGCATCCTTGAAATCCTTTTTCCTTCAAAGGTAGAAAGAGAACAATTACTCTCCCCCCACCCCACCCCCCCGCCAAGATCTTTTCCTTGGACCATCTTCGAAGTCTAATTTTTTTTAATAATATTTCGCCTCCAAACTTGAGGCATCTGTCTGAAGGTGCCACGAGTTTGGAAGCGAAATATTACAAAAAAAAAACATAAGACTTCAAATACGGTCTAAAGGAAAAATCTTGAGGGAAATTGTTTTCTTTCTACAGAGAGAGAGAGAGAGAGAGAGAGAGAGAGAGAGAGAGAGAGAGAGAGAGAGAGAGAGAGAGAGAGAGAGAGAGAGAGAGAGAGAGAGAGAGAGAGA
>JABUQX010001979.1:0-25000 GCA_015478945.1 Trachelipus rathkii | reverse complement strand
TCGGTAAATTTTCAAAAGGGTGGAGTCGGAGTCCGGTAATTTTCAAGGGTCGTGAGTTCGGAGTTGATGTTGTCGGTAATTTGTGATTTTGAAGACTGGGTTGGTATTGTCGGGATTCTGATGGTCCGTTGAGTCTGGAACTGTTTGAGACCGAGATTCTCACACAGCCCCCTGCACCATCTATTATGGCTAACGCTCATAGTAGTAAGGACAGGATAACTATAATTAACTGTGATAGCGGACTAAAGCACTGATGTAAATGATATTTCCACAGTTAAAATGATGTTACATACTCTTAGTAGCTAAATTGCGCGCTTTTTAAGATTACAATCAACTATCGTTTTGAGTCCAGAACAGAAGGAGGCCAACTTTTATTCGCGCACGAGAATATGCATCAATAAGTAGGGTATTGGAGAGTTCTCCTCCTGTATCATACCTGTACGAAACAGATCCCTTCACAAAAAAGCAGAATAGTTATTATCTTTATAAAGTTGGAGAGCAATAAAAGTTCTCATCCTGAGAGAGTCCAGCTGACACTGTGTCTCAACATACTCCGTTACCTTTCTGACGATTTATTAAATTAACCCTCTGTTAATCATTCAGGTTGAACCACGCACGCACACGCAAAATAATTAACTCACTATATTATACTATTATCTCAAACATAATATAATGAATACGAGTGACATTGAACTTTTACACTAAATCTTCACAATAGCTCACTTCAGTTGTACTAATTAATTAACACGCCTTATTCGACGAACACGAATTAATAATTACAGTGATGGCCCTTATTTAAACCTTTCACGTATTTCGAGATAATTACTCTAGAGCTAAAGATAACTTTATGTATCTTTTCACACCCAAAAAATTAATTCAACTTTTAATCAATTAACTGTCTTCATTTTTTTCTAATATATTCAATGGAAATTCTCAAAGACAGTGGCTTAATGACTCAAGGCGGAGAGTGGATCCATCATTTTTAAGTAATCTGGATATCACTCTTTAGTATATTCGGAGTTAAATACTTGAATATAGCTATAATGTTTTCTTTACAGTATTCAATGAAATTAATTCGATTCTCGACCTCATACCGACTCCAATCAATCTTTTTATTGTGATATTGAAATGAAAGTTTTGCTTTTGTAATATATTTAATGAATCGAAGCTCTCATGGTGAGAGTGAAACAGGCATTCTGCTACACTATTTTAATAACCGAGTGATCTTCCCTTCTTTGTGAGTGAGTGGAACATTTCTACTCTCGATACACACATTCTGATTCTTTTTTGTTAAAGTACTTTCTTTTTTTATATCTGATTAGGTTGTTATATTAATGTGATGTGTGGTGGTGCTCGAAAGGTTAATACTTATGCCCGGATCTCACTCAACGCAATCTCATTTAGCTATATCCATTAGCACTCTCTCGCTTTTATTAGAGAGAGTTTACTTCATTACAACTGGATTCATTACTTGATTATACTACACCGAGTATCTCAATTACAACTCATCATTGACGTTAAGAGTAACTGTGTAGCAATGTTTAATATTCAAAATATTTGTCTGAATACTTTTTGTTTTTTAACACGTAGTGTCATGTCGTTTAAATCACTTGTGTATTCACATTTCTTGCTCAACGTTAATCATTTATTAATATTTCAATGCGTATCTTACAGAAGTGCTAGTATTTTAGTATAAGTTAAGAGCTAATCTAATTCATTAATTTGATTAATTCATTAATTGAGTCTATTAATAATCAGTGTCGCTTATAATAAATATTCGATTTTTTAATGGAAAGTGAATTTCTTATCTCTTAGCGGAGAAGCAGTGTCCGTATATTTTTATTACACGTAAAACGTTTATTCAAACAGAGTATGAATTATTAATGTAATTATTCAAAACTCTTTAGTCTTATTGAGTTCGTAATGAGTTTACTGGAACATGTGCATTTTACTTTTTATTTTGTCTTTTGCTATTTTTAGTATAAATAAGGAGTGAGGTGATCTGCAGTGAGACATAATGCTAAAGTTATATTATCAATCTTAGTTAGATATAGTAGGCCAGTCACTTATGAAAGAGATGTACTGAGTAGATATACGATAGTATTTACATCCTGTGTCATGCAAGGGTCTGATTAATGAAGTTTGAAGCATTGGAAATCGCTTGAATATATGAGCATCTTTAAAGTGAGCATAGATATCATCAATAAATTAATTAAAGTTAAACTCTTGTGTGTGGTTGAACTGTCTTATGTACACTCCTTCTTAGAAATAAGTAGGCTTTAGGTCGTGAAAAATCTCGAAGAATCATTCAAAAGATGTATAAATTAGCTCTGAAGTATAGGCTTAACCTAAAAGAGTGTTTACAGATTCTATAAAAACGAATTGTTCGAGGTAGGTCTCGACAATAATCTAATATAGAATCTGTTTAGAAGTCTCTATCCTTCTAACACGCGACGTCTGAATCATATTCGTTCGACTATAGGTAATACTCAACATTTGTTTTATATGTTTCAATTGTGATTTCAAGATGGTGTGAATCATCGTTCTCGCGATAGTGATAAAGAAATGGTCTTCTATTCCTCCTTCAGGTTATGGCAGAAAATTTTGTCGAATCTGGCACTAGTTTGCAGAGTTTCGCTCTATATAATTACCACAGTTTTATTTACTGTTGTAGAACATACATTTTAGTATAGTTCGGAATGCAATACTAGTTAATTGTCAGAGCAATGTAAATTTACAAATCTCTTGTTTTATAGTAATAGAGAAAATTTTGAATTCTATGGACAATGTTAGTAATATTGGAGCCATTTTACATCAGCTTTTCAAGATTCTATGTAAGATAAGCTTAGCTATATTATTTTGTCAGTTTTAGTTGATAAAATAATTTTTTTGAGATAAACATATTTACAATTATATTTTCCATATCTTTATAAATGTTGTTCACAATAACATTACTAAAGCTCATCTATATACATTAATCTGGTGTCTTATTATATAATAGAGAATAACAGCCTAAATTGTTTTTATTAAAGGCTTATTTCCTTATTTTTTCGTCACATCTGAAAATAATTGGAAAAGTACCTCTTAATTGGGAATCAGATACTTGGGACATGCCTTTAATCGGACTTCAGAATAATTGGAAAAACCTAATGACCAGAATAATGTAGCACAAAGAATATTACAGTATCTTATGACTGTAGGAAACGAAGAAGTTCACAACACTTATCCTTATGGATACGGTGCTTGAGTAAATGTTTTATTTACCCTTACCATGATAAACCGTTTAAAACAGCGAAAGAATGAAACTGCGAGACAACAAAACGTCGTAGGTCTTTTCATTAACAAAGAGAGTAAGTTATAAAAGGATCTATTAAATCTGTCTCTATGAAAAATGTAAAAAAATAATTTTTCTTACTCCCTCTACCCGCTTAATCATATGGACTAAATATAGATTTAAATGAGCAATGCTTGTGTAAATTCGATTGACAAAAACTTATAGGTGGGAGAATCACCTAACATTATTCAATAAGAGCGGTGTAGACTATTTTCCTAAAGCTTTCTTTTTCTTAATTACTATATTGTGCGAACGGTAGTCTTCTTGAAATAAACATCTGTTGTAGAAAAATAAATTCAAATTAACAGACCATAATTTGAATTTGTAAAGCCATACTTCGGTGTAGCGAGTCCTTGTATTAGTGAATAGTTATTTGTTTGTAAGAAATTAAGTTAATAAAAAGTTCCACTAACACTGACTGCTCCCAGATTTATACTTAACATGAGTCCAATTACAAACAAGACAAATAGACTGATACACGTTAAGATATGACTTACTTCCATATTATAACTATCGCACTCAAAATAAAGATTAGGGTATAAATTATCACGAACATGAAAATTTCCGCTCACCTAGTGAGCGTCGGTTCCGCTCATAAAAATTAGATTCGCATTATCTTGAATCTTATGAGTTACTGATAAGAAGATAACATCTAAAAATGTCTCTTACCAGTGAATAAGACATCGGAGTCTTAGAATGTGAAGTGCATGGTAAATTTCTCTATCGTTTAGTTTTCGTGTTTATGAGACTGAATTTGTTTAAATTATTATACACTGTATAATCATCTTTAATAACACATTGAAGTTTATGAATAAAGAATTTAAAGAATTTATAAAAATTTATAGTGATAAATTTATAAAATTAATTGTTAATTTTAGTTTAAACAAAGTGTAGGTTTCATTAATACCTAATATTTCACTTTAATCTGGAGCTTTGATGAGTTGAATTTTATAACTAACATCACTTATACTGAGCTGGTTTTCATTCACAAATATTTAGTAAAATATAAAATTATAATTATATAATATTAATAAAATAATAATCAATGTAATAATGTATAAATTATAATTAATAATATATAAATAATTATAATAAAAAAATAATGTAATAAATTAATTTAATAATAATAATAAATTCATAATAACAATAATTAATAAGTATCTAAAATTATCAATAATTAAATAATAATTATTAATAATTAATAAACAATATATAATTATTATTAAATAATTAATACTAATAATTACATAATATAGTAATTACATTAAATATAATTAATATAATATATTAATATATAATATAATTAAATTAATATATATTATTTATATTAAATTAATTAATATTAATCTAATATTATCTATATAATTATATAATATATATATAATCCAATTATATTAATCTAATAATAAATAATAATAATTATAATATCATTAATTTAATAATAATATATATATATATATAATATAATCCAGGGTGTTTTCAAAGTTGAACTATATGCCATGTAGCAGATTTTTTTATAGGTGAACGTTCATGGGAACTATAATATTGCAAAAACTAATGCGTAAGTTAAACCTACTTATTTTATAATTACTTTAAGTATCTCTGGATTATGACTTACTAAAATTCATATTGAGATAACCCAGATGAATTTAGTTTTTTTTTTCTTCCTATCTTATTTTTAATTTTTCATTTAAAATATGATTTAGGTTTAAAATAAAAAAAACTCTACAAAAGTATTGTGTAAAAAGTGTAAATATCCCTTTAAAGTATTCGTATAATAGAAATTGAATATAAGTAGATAATCTAATCTGACGGGGTACACAGTTTATTATTATGACCTAGCTATTTATTTCTTCCTTTATATATGTAATTTATTTAGTTTAATAATATTTGAATTTTTTTAATGTAACATTTATAATAAAATAATACCTGTGTTTTTTACAGCTAAAGATGTATGGGTCTTTTGCTCGTCTACAAATTTTTATTTCTATTTCTAAACGTAATTCTCTCGCATTTGAGTTCTTCAAATATATTTGGCAGCCAAAATAGTAAAACTGAAGGTAGAGTGTAGTGCTTTATTATAAATCTACTTTACGCTTTACATTACATATAAGTATGCAAAAATATAATTTAATTTAGTGTATAAATAATTTTGTTATATAATTTTAATTTCAATTTAAATATTTTGAATTTATTTTATCAAAATTGTTCTATTAATAAAAAAATATAAAAAAATAAAATGAGAAATGTTGATGGACATATATATTTATTTTAATATATTAAGTGCTTAATACATATAATTTTAAAATTAATAATTAATTAAATATATTTTAATATTTAGTTAAATTTTAGAATATATTATAAATAATATCTGTTTAATTAAAATTCAAAACAACTTCCACATATATATATATATGAGAGAATATAAAACAATAGATATCAATATATTAAACTTGTATAAGCAATTTCCGCATTTCAATGTTCTATTATATATACCTTCTTATAGAGCACTATATTGTAATTTTGAACTTATTAACCAAAATCGATTCTTGATGTGAATTGCAAAATAAAGGTTATTTTTTAGTTTTTTCATGAGTATATTAAAAAATGTATCATAACCTTTTCCAATTATCACGCAGATTATTCCTTTGATATTTAAATGGTATCGATATTATATCATATAATATTTTTTCATTCTCTATATTGAAAACATTGATCGAGTATTTTGAAACTATCTTTTAAACATCTTCTTATATAATTTTTTGTTTACTGAGTTATATGATTAATTCTAAATATCTCTCTTTGTTGTATATTAACCTATATGTTTTTTATAAAATTGATACTAAATCTCTTTTATTGTGTTGCCTAGCTAAATTTGTATACTAATCTTTTCTTTTACTCACTTATAATAGTTATACGGTTGAGCTAATAGAGTAATGTATACTCCATTCTCACTCCTGACATTGTTGTTATCGTTATGAATATTATTTAATTCATCTTTTTATTTAATAGTGTTTATTCGTTCATGATAATTATTTCTTCTGCTCTTATATTTGTGAATATACTAGATTAGATGTATCTAATTTTTTCTCACATATATTATGTGTGTTATCTGTAATGAACTACGTATTCCTCTTTGTGTTATCCTGTTAAATTATTGAATTTTGATTCACTCTCTCTTATATCGTGTTTCAATATTTTAATTGAGATTGGGTCTTAAATTATTATTTAAATCACCTTTAATATTCAAACTATACACTTTAAGTGCTACTCAAATAGATAATGATTTTTTTTATTCTATTTCTCTACGAGGCTCTCTGCATTAGCTACACTCACATAGAAGGTGGCTCTTTTACTATTAATCTCAAACAAGGCAAACCTATATTATAGTATTTCTGAGGTAACTTACTTAATTTGATATAAATACGAGAGGTTAGTTTTTGCACAATTATATCTATATCAATAAATAAATAATCTTATTAATTAGAGGGGGCGGAAATTTGAAAAATTACTATATAAATAATTGATAGGAAATATGAAATGACTTATAATTTAAAATTGTTCTATATTATTTGAGTAGATAATAATAATAATCATAAATGTGTCATAAGCAATACTAATAAATTGTGATAGAGGAGGAAAGATTCATAATACTGTTCTCTCTATCCGATTGATGAATAATAACAACAATGTTATAAAAATAATAATCCTTTTCAAAAATTATTTAAAACATGCTTTTATGTACTCGACTGGGCCATCAACCTTTTAAAATATTATCCTCGGCGTAAACATGTGTCTGTGTTTATAAATTTAGAATATATGTTGGCACTAATATAATAATATATATAGCTAAGAGAGAGAGGTATAATATTATATATATTATAATATATATTTATATATATATATATTAGATATTATTATTTATATAGATTTTTTAATATATTATATAATTATATATATACGGTATATAATATATTATATATATATATATATATATATACTATATTATATATATATATATATATTATATGAATAATAGTTATATATGATATATATATATATATATATATTATATATATATATTAATATATATATATAATATACCTATTTAATATATATATATATATAGTACTAATATGGGGATATATATAGGTATATATATTATATATATATAATATATATAGTAAGAGAGTAGAGTAGAGAGGAAGATGAAGATGAGAGAGAGTAGAAGAGAGAGAGAGAGAGAGGAGAGAGAGAGAGAGAGAGAGAGAGAGGAGAGAGAGAGAGGAGATAGGAGAGAGAGAGAGAGAGAGAAGAGAGAGAGAAGAGAGAGATTTACTTCTAGAAAGACTTTATATAAGATCATGTAATATAGTCTCCCCACAACTTTTCTCTTAATAGAAATAATGTACCTTGCAAAGAACCTATATATAAATAGAATTTTGACTTTTCATCATCTACATATGATATATAAATAATTAAGAAATATGACTACTTTATGATATTTTATTTATTCACCATAACCTATTTTATGTCTAAAATAGTGTCCAACTTATAGATGATATCAAAATCTTCTGAAGGAATATATTATTATTAAGTAATATATGACTAGAAACTATCTATAGTAATGATATATATTACCAGAAACTTATTATTATCTTAGCAGTGGTAATTATAATTATTTAAAACAATGGAATGTTTTCTAGTTTTTACTAAAAACATGTACTTTTTGGCATTAAATGTTATGAAAATACAATGATCTATGTACTTAATACTATTATTTTATTTTTCTTTTAATTTTTAATATATTGTTCACTTATATATTGAAGCTATCATGAAATTATTGAAATCGAATGTATTTTTTTGAATAATTAAACTGAAAAATATTTTCTTATAGAAGTAAATTCTTAAAATTAGACTTATCACAATCACTTCGTAACGAACAATTTCAAAAATGCTAAACGATATTTATATTTAATTTATAATCACAAAAAAACAACAAAGAAAGTACTAATAATCTTAATACGATATTTTCTTACCTTTGATCGTCTAATAATTCAGCAAACTATAGATCGTCAGGAGTAAGTAAACTTCCACTAAACCCATTACAGATAATTCTGGAGGAATCATAGGGGTATTTTCCTTTCAGATGAAATATTCTGCTGGTATCGTCTTCGCAAAATTGATATCTTTTCACAAGTTTTATCGACAATTCTCTTGAAGAAAAGAAATGAAACAGTTACAAAACCATCGATATTATTGACCAAAACAGCCAAACAAACATTAATGACCAATAAGATTAATATTTGTCTTTAAGTAATTATTGATGGATAACTGTCAAAGTTGAATGTAATGATAATATCGTCGTAATAAATGTTGTATAATTAATGATTATAAAAATAATTCCGAGAAATGATGATTAACATTGATATTTTATAGATATGTTTAAAAATGAATAAGTATAGCATTTTTCTAGCGCCTATAAACAGGTACTTATTCAAGCCACTAATAACTGAAGTTTAAGATGACATCATTTCTATCTGCATCTTCAACTGAGGTATAAAGGTAATTATATAGGCCTACAGATATATGATAATGTTGTCAGAATTATTTGTCTCCTTGGGCTTAGCTTCGCCTTACTCAGATTGTTAAATATTTAGTGTAATAATAATAATACTCCCTTTTTATATATTAATTATAATAGAGCTATCATATATACCTATTAGTATAAATAGAGAAAGTATTAGGTATAGTTTAAATTTAGCTAAAAGTATAAAAATTAAAAACATAAAAATACAAACAAAACTAATATAAATAAAATAAAATAACCAAAAAATATATAAACACTGGAAATACCTGCGTATCAAAGCGTAATATATTTACTAAGTCTCTTCAACTTATCTTAACTTATATATAAATTATGAGATCTTTTACTAATTTATATCTTCCCACTCATAAATTCTTTCCCATTAATAAACATTTAATCATTTTTATTTAATCACTTGAATTTCTGTTTTTTCTTCTTAATAATGAGACACACACAGCTGAGCTATTTATATCAATAAAAAATATATGAATGAAAATTTTTTTTACTTATTACATATAATAAATATAAATTAATATAGTTATAATTGAGTATATATATATTTATCATATTATTTTAATATAAGACTTTTAATGAGTTATATAAAACAGTATATAGTTAATACTAAGTTATAAATAATATAACGATTTTCAGTACTAAGGTTTTTGGTACTCAAATAGCATAGTTATAATTCGATTTACTCGGATTATTTATCAATTTATATAAATAACTTAATATAACAACCTTGGCAAGAGTTGAAAATTACCTTCATGCTGGCTTCAGCACTATAATGAAACGGATAAAATTAACTATAATTTTCAATATCATATTCATTATAATAATGTACATTAAATGTTTTCGGATGATGATTAAATATTGAGAAACGATATCTCAAAATATCAATAAAAAGGATGGAATTGGTTGCTAGCCAATAAGCCCGAAGGCCCTTATAAAGATTATTTGGAAAAAGATAAATTTCACAATGGCTAGCACAAGCCATGATCTTTGTTTTCTATACATTTTGATCCGTTGATATCTTTGAATGATTTATATTCTTTTTCTTGGATTTATAGATTAAAATTTTATACGAGTAGAAATAGAGAACTCTCATCAATCTTGCGAGATGTACTGTGTATCAAGTTTATCATGAAGAAGTCACGTCGGCCGTAGTAATTTTAATATATCAAATCTTTATAATTATTTTGGAACAATATTGAGTAAAAATATATAAAATAAAATAAGTTCCACCTTTGTGGGAAATTAAAGCTGTTTACTAAGAATACAAAATATTTAGGAAGGTGGGAAACATGGTTATTAAAGTGCATTTTAAGACCACATGTTCACAGGAATATAATCTCAGGTAAGAAAGCGTTGCCAAATACACAAGAAATAATTGTTTATTTTCTATGAAGTTAAGATATGGATTAGATTTTCCACTAAGGCGACAATCTTTAGGATGAATTTATAGGCATACCAAATGAGAAGTATCTATCTAATCTGTTCCAAGTTAGTGATTTCGATGGATGATAAGAATTTAAGTTTTCCAGGTTGATAAGTAAATTAAAGGAAAACCACTGGAGGTGGCAAACATTAAAAACACTTAAACTGGAAATATTTCAGAGTAATATTTCACTTTAGAATGATATTGTTACCTTCTTCTTTAGTTAATCCAGGAATTTAAAATCAGGAGATTCCAAGAAACCAAGAAAGACGCTGTGAATTTAACAGTAAGTATGAGAACAATGTTACACAATAATCACTTTTAAGTAAGAGTTGAGTATAATATGACAGACATCAAAGAATATTTCTAAAATAAAAGACAGAATTTAGTAGAAGAGAGAATTGGTGCTCAGTGGAATTCAGTAGAGCGGTTAAGGAAAGAAATTAATAAGACTGGAGGCATCCCTTGGACAAAAGCATGCTGGTGTAGGTTAAGAGTAGTTTGAAAATGGCATATTGAAAAGATTAAGTACGAAAATATGAACTAAGAGGGAAAATAACAATAATGGGTATTCCTTTCATTGGGTATTCCTTCCTTTTTACCATACCAAGGGTGAATGACATTTACCTTATATTCCTTGTATAATTTTAGTGGTTCCAAGAGGTACTTCGTAAAAAGAAAATTTGCAAAGTAAATAATGGAATTACTGGGATTTAAATACTCTGTTTTAGAACCTCAGAGTAGAACCCATCCAAACCTTTTGGAAACGTTTTGTTTTATAAGCTCTGATGAAAGTGTTGACATCTTGAATGAAAGTCTTTTATTATTTTATGTAGCTATGATCTAAATTTTCTTAACATTATTATTTATTTTTTTTATTTAATTAATTTCATTTTTACCTTTTTCTGGAGGAACCACGATTAAAAACACAGGGCTTAGAAATAACTGTTGCTACACTAAACTATCTATTTATTTTAAATCTGGGTTTCCTATTTGCATTAGGAACATGCTTGAGAGGATTTCTTCTCTCAACCTATCATAATGTGTCAGACAGCTGGCAAAATTGGTTCAAGAACGTTGTCACAAGGGTGAGTAAACAACAAAGTTAGAGAAAGAGTTCTTGAGTGTGACCTGGTTATTGAGCTTCTTACAGACAGATAGCAATAGTAATCTCGAGGAAGACCCATGCGTATCTATTTTCTATAGAAATAATTTGTTAGTCGGCCCCCTTTACCTAAATCATACGTCTCCTTCTTTCTTTTTTAGTTCATCACGTACAAGATTTAAATATGATATCTTTAAAAAGCTAATTTAACAATACTCATTAGTCTTTTCAAAATAAAGATGAGGATGGTGGGAGAAGCTCAACTCCTTTTTCATATCAGTAAAATTAGTTCGTTTCATTTTCCGTAGCATATAACGGAAAATCGATTCGTGTAATTTAAATCATAATATTATTTTTTTAATAATAATATTGTTATTTTTAGTAAATTTAATTTATTAATTGGATATAAAAATTCTACATACACTGGTAGCCTTATGTAAAAGATTGGCAGTATTGACTGAGAAGGTCATTAGATAAAATTCATAGCTTTTGAAAAGCTTTTTTAATGTTTTTACTTGAACTCAATAATACTTTTAATACTTTTTTAAAAAGCCTCACTTTACAGTAAAAAAATTCAATTTTGAAAATTTTATATTATCTATAACTATTATTAAAGAAATAAAATGAACCATTTTGAAATCTTTACGCTGACTTGTTTTAGCGCACGAAGCCTGGGTGTGCAAGTCCGACCCTCAATATTCAATGAAACCTGATCTCGTTAAGCGTGGCACCCCACCAAGAAGGTGTAGATTGTCTTCCTGGACCCATTCTCGATCAGATCCTTGCGAGAGAAACAGGTCCGTGTTTGGTGGCAGGGTGTGAATAGGTGAAGACACGTCGTTCTTCGTTAGTACCCAATCGTCGCGTAATTGGATGCACGTCCTCAGATACTATCAGAAGTGCATGAGAACAGGCTAAAAAATGCTTCAAATATAAATAATAAATGACTAATAAAGAGAATTATTTTAATGTATTGAAATATATCACGTTTATTTACATTAAAAGTTTTAAAATGCTAAATTAAAGTATAAATCGTAAGAGTTGCTACAAGTAGAAAGGCAAGTCGTGAGGCGTGGGGTTAGATTCTCTACGTCTCGGATCCTAGGTAAGAATGCACTCAAGACATAGCAGGCAATGCCCCGTGAGTGCGATCTAGTAAATTTAAACAAAATATTTTAATCACTTTATTTTCACTTAAGGGCTTAATTAAGCATAATTCATCCCTCAAGAGAGTCTTCCCTTGTCTAGTTCTCTCAGATGATTGCGAAGCAAAATAGCATATTTTGTGAGACTTCTTAGGAATTTGTGGTTGTTTCTGGTGTGGTGTGTTGTTGTAGATGCGAGTACAAATGAATTTGTGTGCAAGTTTTTTGTGCTGGAACTGTGTGTGCCGAGAGTGGTGCGCGGTTGTGTGAATTGCGTGTGGCACAAGATAGAGAAGCACTGTCTGCTGGTTGCTGATGTGTCAGGAGCGTGAGTGCCGGTGGGCCTCTTTTATACATTAAACTATCGGTCTGAGTATTGGCCGCGGATGGAGAAACAAATTGTTGGTGAGAACGCCAGATTTTTCCATGTTGCCACGATGTGATGCCACGGATTAAGTCGAGGAGTATGTGTCACCTAGATCATTGCACGCTGTTTTGTCCGACGAGAGTGCTGGCGTACTCGCGTTGTTGATTCTGGAGAGTATTGCTGCCTTGTTGAAGGCTAGCTGACCAACACATCAAAATCACGCTACAATTGAAGCTCGATCGCCTTCTTACTCACACTCAAGGAACTTGACATGAAATTGAGATCGATCATAGCCACCACTAGTTAGCGCAGTCAGATAACGCGGTTCAATCACTGCGCTCATTTCCTACTTTAAACTATTTGGTAAAATTTGCATGGAGTATAATAATTGCATTAGTTTCATTCTAGAGTATTTTTTATTTCCATCTAACGGCAGAGGACGTTCAACAATATTTATCAGAGAGCTGCCAAGCGTTTTCCAAAGGAATCAGTCTAAACTGGACAGATGTGGTGGATATGAAGGTTAAATAACCACCTATAGCAAAGCTCCTCCGTATATTGCCTCACTTCTAACACTTCAAGTTCGTTCCTAAAGACATGAACATCTTCTGGAAGATATTTTGGTGTTTTCAACTTACCATTGAGAACTTATTGCCTTGTTAGGTGCACCTATATAGCAAATCGCATCTCTGTGCGCCATAGCAAGTCTCAGTCTCTCGTCCAATCAAATTCCAATTTCCTTCTTACTGAATGTCTACGGTGCGATAGTCGATGAAGAATACTCTTCTATACTCATGCTCAAATCACTCATATCTGGATCAATCTAATTTGGATCTCTCTCTCTCTCTTCTCTTCTCTCTCTCTTCTCTGACTTTGTCTCTCCCATCTCTACTTTTTCTGAAGTCAAGCGCTCTAAGATGAACTCCTGCATCAATAGTAAAGAAGTCTTCTGTTTTTGTTGTTTATTTTGTTTAGTAAATATTGAGCTTCCAAACAGTCGTGAGCACCTTAGCCTAGTAATGCCTCTTAAGTTGGAGGGACAGACAATATATTTAAAAAACTTGATGGACTTCGAAGAGTGGTCCAAGAAAAGATATTAGGCGTTGGAGTGTTAAGGGTTGGAAGGGGTAAAGATGTATTTTGGTTATTTCCAGTGACGTTTCTACCAAGGTTGAAAGTGAAAAATTAAAGGTACAATGAACTCAAGAGTAGAAATTGATCGCTCTTAGAGAAGCCGACTCTAGCATGCAACTTTTGCATTTTGGAGAACCAGCGAGGGGAAAAGCTGATGACACAGCATGGTCACGTACTGTTTCACAGATATTTAATATTGTTTGGATCCCAAGAAAACCCCTTTCTGGAGAAGTGGTGATATGATTTTCATCCTGACGGCGTATTTACTCTTGCGTAGAAATATTGATATGAAGCGATTCTATTTTGAAATATTGCTCTCATGTCTCTCTCATCTCGGTCAATGACTCTCTCTCTCTCTCTCTTCAATCACTTTCAGATTGTCAGACTATTTCTTAACTACGGAGAAATCGTCTCAATCAAATGTCATTGGTCATTTATTCTCTCTTTCTTTCTTCGGAGAGTCTCTCTCTCCACGTGTTCCACTACTCATTGCTCTCTCAAAATGCGGTTAGAGCGTCATCAATATGTCGTGCTCATTGCTCCATCTCATTATGGGAAAGTAAAACATTTTAGAAAGAGAGAGATAGATAACTTACTGTTCTCTTAGGAGAACTTCCTATTAGTTTTTTCCGTGATCTCCTCACTGATAGACAAAATAGCTTAACTCTAGTTATTGAATTATATGGACCCACGTAATTGTAGTGAGGTCAAATATTAAAATTCAAATATTTTAATTTTAATATTATTAAATTATATAATCTAATTAAAATGATCTATTAATCTTTTAATTCAATATTATTAATATTCAATTGCATTTATTATTCCAAATTTTGAATTTCTAACTTAACTTTAATAAAAAATATATATATAGGAGTATGATTCTAAGCTAATAATTTTAATTAAGCATTATAACGCTTAATTTCGCTCAAGCTATATTCTACACAATTTATGACATTCAAGGTTTGAAGACTCTATTTATATATAGCAAAGAAGAGGAAAAGTTATGTCATCTCAGAAATTTAATCATGAATCGATATTTCGCTTGATAAGTATACACTTTACTGATGATTGATGAAGGATAAAATGATACATGAGATAAAAATTAATTTTAATATTTCCAAATTTCATTTTCTTAAATTAGGATAATTTTCCTTACAAACAAAGTTCCAAAAATCAAGAGCTTTGAGGTCAGTGAATACAAAAAATTTATTAGCTGAAAGATTACGAGAGAGACTTAGTTGCATCGATGCCACTCTTCAATCGTTATCTTGGCTGGAAACTACACCGATACGATTCAATAGCTGACATAAAAAAGTTTTAAAATGGGAACGGCAGGAGAACATAGGAGCAACGATAATGATCTTGCTTCATGCAAACGTTAATGTGAGTGTGACAGTTGATTTTTCTTTTCCTACTGAATTTGGTAACATGGCATATATTGTGTGGACTCCCACATGACTTTTTCCAATATTTATCGTAATAGTTCATCTTATCCTTCTCATTCACCTACTCGTATATTCTGATATCTGCACGTGACAGCTATCGTGACAAATAGTATTGATATTAGAAATTCTGTGCTCACTGCAAAGAAAATTTTTTTCGGATTATATTCTTCAAATGGTAGGTAGGCATCTCATGATTAGGTACTTGCTGAAGATTATAGCAGAAATGTTATAAGTGATAGGACTATTCAGACGTTTATTATTTTTATTGTTTCTTCATATTGATTTTATACTCTGTTGTACTGGATTGATAGTACGCTAGAAAGTCTCGTTCTTTTGATGTTCGATTTAAAAGACTATTTTTATTTGTTATTATTTACCTTCATGCGTTTCTCTCGTTTCACCACTTTATCCAAAAAAATAATTATAGCAAAAATTAAAAAATTGAGATATAACTTAGAATTCTAATAAAGTTCTAGGATACACGTGAGTTATGTAATGGAAGTGGAATTGAGATTACCCCTTTTTTAAACCCTTTAATTATTAAATTTAGAATATAATAATTGAAATTAAAGAGATATAAGGTAACATAATTAAATAATAATAAATAATAATATCTTACTAATTAGAATTTTAAATCACAATAAATAATATAAAAAACCGAACTACCATTGTATATATAATAAAATATTATAATTAATTATTTTTATACCGTTGTCCTAGCCCACCAACTCACGGGCACTGAAGCCCTATTATAAAGGAGAAGCGAGGTTAGTTTGCAATCACTCTTCAGAAAGTATCAAATTTCCCAAACGTTCCTTCATTCTTTGTCTCAGTCACTCTTGACTTACTTACACTTGATGTGACGTTTTCATTGCATTTAAACACTGCGCTTAAACAAAAAGTGTGGACGACAGGAGAATTTTGCAACATCTAACGACGAAACATGTAGGTGGTGGCGGTATGATATGAAGGAAGGACCGCAGCGAACTAGTCTGTTATAGCACAATATGAATTTGCATTACCAAAAACATTTCAGAACAACCTTCATTTTGTAGCGCTGTTCTTAAATGTGATCCACGTGTAGACAAACCACACATGCCAAACCGACCATAGAATGATAATACGTCATGTCCACTCGACATACAGTAAAGTTGTTGGTTAGGTAACTTCGTAGTATACTGACAGTATTCATACCGTTTCTAAAATAACCTGGTCTTTAAAACGTCCGCTCTACTACATGTGCTTCGCTGAGCGGCTTTTTAACCATATGCATAGGTACTGCGTTCCATCAAGAATAGAGCAAGTGGAAAGTCATTCTCATAATCTTTATGTGCGCCTAAAACAGTTATTTTATTGTTACTAAGGCCCCCCTTGATATGGATAGACAGGTGTCAGAAGTGGAAAAGTACGGAACAGTAATAATAAAGCGTTTGAGTTTTGGATTTGACTCGACCACTGTACCAAAAGACCGCTGGGTGAGACCTAGAGCCTCCTCCAGGTTATGAGCCAGCTAACTACCATAGCAAGGGGCGGATGTAGTCCCTTGTGAGTAGCCTTTTGCCAAATATATAGAAGAAGAGTTGAATCACCATCTTATATATATATGAATCTAAACTTCGGAACTCTTTTCTATAATCAGAGCCCTGCCAGTTTTATTTGAGGCCTTCGTTCTCCTGGCACTTGACCTTAATAGAAACCGTTTGGTTGTAGTGATGAGGTATAACTCCAGCCAAAGAGATGTTTTTTTTGTTATATATTTGTTTATATAGAAATTGTTATGTGGATTGCCCTCCAAAGTAAGGATGTTTATATTTAATTGTCAACTAGGCTGAGTACGATAGAAACTCGTATCGAATAGAGAATAGGACTAAATTTGGTATGGAAAGGCGTGTACTTTTTACGATGAGGCAGATATTGCTAGAAGTTGAGTTTTTTTTAAAGAATTAAATTCTTCAACCAAGGGTTGACAACGTTAACTCCACCAGGAAATCATCTATCAGACTACATCATGTCGAGAACATATATGATCCGAAAGAGATTGAGAGAACGAAGAGAGCATATGTCCTCTTCATTAAGAAAAACAAACGATTTAAAATAATAGAGGATGAAGGCAGAATACTGAAAATGAGTGTAAGTGAAGATGAAGGGATCTAAGTCGTGCGGGGCATAAACGAGGATGGAAAATAGAGTTCGATGTGTCAGGTAAGAAAGAATCAATTAAAAAAAGTATTGAGAATAAAGTGGGAGATAAGATCGAGAAAGCCTTTTTCGTACTTGAGGACATTTAAAACAGCACAACATTGACAAATATAATGTAACAGAAGAAACGAAGACAGAAAGTCTCTTTTTATCCTCCGTGAACACTCCAAAACAAACTTGTATGATTGCTTTTAGTAGGTATAAAATCTGTAAACTTCATTTTCCCAATGATATTTTAAGACGAAGAACAGATAGTGATCTACTAAGTACAAGTTTTCAAAGAAGAACATGGAAGGAAACCTCCCTAACAGTGATGGGACGCTTGGAGAGCAAAAGAAAGTGTACGGCGTATTCCATACAAACCGGTCAATTTCCTATGCTTTTGGTTAATCCACGACGCGAGCCGTTTACTCGTTAATGTTTGGAATTCAGATGAGCTTTCCGGAAATTTCTTTCAACACTAGTCAAATGAACGGCTTCAAAGTCCATTATACCCGCGTAGTTTACCGTAGCCAGGCACTGAAAAGCCGATATACAATCTAGTAATGGCTAGGAGAAAGTAAGTATTATTCGCAACATCGTGTAGTTAATTCAACTTCGTAGCGGCGTCGGATAAGCCCGAAGCGAGTAATCCCAAGATAATGAAGTTAGAAATGCAGAATTCGCATATGGTGATCCTATAAGAATGGAGAAAGTGGGAGAATGTGGCTCGTTCCATAAATCTTATGAGATATAACAGTATTTCGAGAACGTTTGATGAGCTATAGGGTCCGATATGAGCTTAGTCAGTCTTTTGCTGACTCCAGAAGGCATTCAGGACAACGGCCATTCCTTTTTTTTTCGCGAATGTGGCGATTATGTTGACGTGTGCACTTGAAACCGCTTCCCATAACACCTCCTCTTTCCTAAGGCGAAAATGTGGTTCATTTTTGCCACGCGACTACTAAGACGAATATATGTGTATAGTCAAAACTATAAACAGCACGAGGTTTAATGTAAAAAATTTGGTACGTCAGCCAACATAAAATAAACATGACATTTTTTTTACTATCAAACTGCTTCACGGTGAGGAACTAACGCTCTATTTCTTGTTGGTATAAAATCCTAGGAGCCAAATACGCGGCCACAGGAGCTAACTGACATTATAAGTAAATTTACTCGAATCAGTACCATTAGTAGCATGCTCGTCTAAATGTTAAACATCGTGCAAAGGCATAGTGAAAACCATCGAGACTGGCGTAAGGATGTGAGGAGGATGGTAGGAGTCTGATGAAGGATATTGCTTCATTATCATCGTCCAGGGTCTGAGTTTTAGTGAGGAACACCATAGGAGTACCAAATAGAGTATTGGCCTTCTATTCATATTGGCCATTTTTGTTTTAAAAAGAAATTTAAAGGCAACAGATACCATCAGAGACGTAATAGAAAGGAGCAAAAGGCAGATCTCCATCTACAGAGTCGTGTTAAGATAAAGAGTGTCCGTTTAGGCTATATGTAAATTAGTTATGTTCCAGTAATAATTATTTTCTTTAGCTTATCTAGTAGTGATACACAACACTAATGACGATATAGCTTGAATTCACAGTACTATCTAGCTCCGCAACGATCTTTCACAGTTTGAGAGCTAATAGTCCTCTGAGCACTTAAGTGTGCTCGCAGTTCATATAGAGATATCTACACACATGCATCAGAGAGAATATTCTTACATGTAAATGTAAAAATTTCATCAGTACATAGATGTGATATGGAGAACCCGAGAATTTATATCTCCTGACTCTCGCCATAACTGCAGATGTTCTAGAACCTAATAGGACCTAGTAGACAACAAAGTCTTACACAGTCGACTCTATGAGAGAAAATACACAGTATTTAAATTATTCGACTTGAATTCTTAGATGTTACTTATGGAATGAAGCTAACTCTGGCGTCATGCACACACCCAGTAAAACGGATTTACTAGTGAGCTCCATCCTTTCAAACTATAGTTACTACGCAAAAGCCTGTGAGACGCTCAAACCATACAATATGATACCATGCTATTAGTCTGACCGCCAATTGAGACTATGATTCACATACTTCTAGCTCTGAAGGCAGTCATTCCGATTAAAGTGCCAGAAAAACGCGTAGGGCAAGATGGAGCTGTTGGAGATGAAAGTATTAAATTAAGAGAATATAAGGTTGTGGTCATATTTCCCGATAAGAGCGAAGTTGTGTGTAGGTTCTTTAATTTAGTTGCTCCAGGTCGTTGAGAATACTGAATGATTGGCCCTCCTCCCCACCTAAATCAGTATGAGAGGAACCCCACCATTCAGTGTTGTGTTACATTGAAAATCCCCCAAATAGAGGCAGCCACATCTGATCAGTATGTTAGGCATTAGTGAATGATCAACATAGTACTAATTATTAAATATAGCGTAACCTTGAAGCCAACATTAAATGAGATGCTTGCTAAATTTAAATTCTATAGAAACTTTTCTCCCTATGAGACATAACTATTTCTAGACGAAAAAGGATATTTCCCCCAATAAGAGCTGCATTATGAGGAGAGCTACAATATATTTGGGATTCACATACTAGCTACACTTTTTATGCTGCACTTCAATCATCGCCAGACCTCTATCGTTTACGATATTTTGTCCACAATTAATGTTCCTCTAATCTTGTATCTCTTTTCAGCATTCTTATACTTGTCACTAGATGCGTGGATGCTCCACGACACTGTGGAGTGCATGAGACCTATTCGAGAGGATAGACACTCATCATATAACTTTCTCTAGCATCATTTGACCGCCGAAAGCAGTTGAGGAAAAAACTACTATGATTTCAACCATTCAATACTTTAGTAATTGGTCCTGTAACTCTGACATAAAAAATCATTAAATATTTTATATGAAATTGGTTTTGGTAAAGGATAATTGAAAACCCAAAGTACAACAAAACATAAATCAGAAACTCTCACTCTTTTTGAAGCAACCAAAGTCTATTTTGTAGACACAACTGGAAAAGGTGATAAATACCCAACCGTTCTGAATTTCGCGGTAAGTTTTTTTTTTCTCTTTATTTTATTCCAACAATCGTTCATTCTTTTTAATTTAAGAGTATTACATTTGATTTAAGGTCTTTCAAAAGAACACATGTTATTTACGCATTACAATAGAGTAGTAATAGAAGTAGACCGGGTCAGTTCTCAATATTTGCGGATGTCGATGTGGATAGCGGATAATTTTCCGAATCCAAAGTTCAGCCGCAGATAACAGAAAAAAAAATGTTTTAAAAAACAAAAAACCTTTGCATAAATAAAATATCATTAATTCGTTAATATACGGAACTAAGAAATAGAAGAACCAGGAATATATAATATATATATATATATATATATATATATATATATATAGTTATATATATTATATGATAATATATTATATATATATATATATTATATATATATATATATAATATAATATATATATATATATATATATATATATATATATATAAGGGCGTTCAAACTCGCTCTCGCCCCAGATATTGCATATATAAATACAAATGAAAAGTAAGAATAAAGTATTAAAGTAAAAAGACTATCGAGAGTTAATGACTATTCCTCCCGACACACCTTCGTGTGCAAGGAGCGTGGTGAAATTATGAGATGGCGTCACAGACTTTCGAGACCTGTTCATGCTAGAGTCAGGAGATATATGATATCGTACGGAAGTTCACCTATTTATAACAGTTTAGAGTTCGGCAGTCGTGTTTTTGTGGCCCACCTGAGCGTGTGTTTATCGTCTGCACGTACTGGAAGATGGGGTTCATACAGGCGTCCCAGAGAAACTTTAATGTACAGTTTGTGGTCCGGAAACCACTTGCAAAGTCCTTCATTCAATATCTGGTGAAGAAATTCGAAACAACGAGACGAAACGCCCAAGGCTTCAGCAATGAGCGGTACAACATTCTGAAAAACAAATTGCTGCCCTTTCACATAAGTCCTTTAGCTAGACGACATGGAAATGTGAGTTCCCAGAACACATATCAAGCGTGCTGCAAAGGAAGCAAAGCTGCAAGCGTACAGTGCATGCAATTACTTCATGCTACTGAAAGAAAACATTAGGCATGAAATTGAAGTTGTGACTTCAGATATGTTGGCGTCAATCTTCCGCTAACCTAACCTAACCTCAACCTAGCCTAACCTAACCTAACCTAACTAAGATGGACAAGCATGTACAAGGTATGCCTTCTGATGCTATGAGACCACTTTGCAACCTTACTGTGATGTAACTATGCTTGTCACAACAATGGTATGTCGCAAAAAGATGCTATTATAGCGTTGATTATTAACTTTTATTGCTCTATAACGCAACTCTGGGAGCGATGAGCGGATGTGGTACAGACTGTATATTATTTATTTATAATATATATTATATATATATTTATATATATATATATATATATATATATATATAGTATATATATGAATATATATTAATAATTATAATAAACACCAGAACCATTGCCCTGAACATTCTTGGAATAAGACCATGGCCTACGGATCCCAACAACTTTGAAAAAGAAGAAGAAAGTGAATCGCTCTCAGTAACGAAATGAAAGGAGAATAAAGAAGATGAAAAATGAATAACAACGAAGTGTGGTTCCAGTCCTTCCAAAGGGTACAGTGTAAAGATTGAGCAGCTGTTAATGGGGTCAGCGGTTTAGTTAAAAGGGATGGAGATGGTAATATGACTTTGAAGGAGTGTTTAAACACCACATTGCAAAAAGGATGGTATAAAGGAATGAGGGGTGAGAGCTTGGTAAACAATAGCTCTTCAACCTACCTTTTTTAAAACGAGAACTGTAATAGTGGATTACCTACATGATGTTGGAAGCAGGGTTGTGGATTCGTGTCAAAAATATCGACTTCCGACTCCGGATAGTCCACCCTCTTCAAATTAACTGATCCGACTCGACTTCCCACCTTTTGAAAATATGCCGACCCGACTCGATTCACTCTTTTGCAAATGCGAGTTTGAAAATTTTAATCCGCTCCGACTCCGCACTCCGAACTCCAACCTATTCAAATTCAACACAAGACTCCGACTCCACCCTTTTCAAATTGCCGACTCTGACTCCGCGACCCGACTCTGACTCGACTCAAACCCTGGTTTGAAGACAAAAATTTAAAAGGTATCTAACAACAATATGCATGGTTGAAAAATATTTCTATGATTTAATGATGGGAAACAATTATTCGCAAGAAAATTTATGAAACTAATTTTCGTAGAACTTCGATTGTTGGTAACTGTGTCAAAATTTCCAAAATATTTAATTGTTCTCCAAAAGGTTAAGGTAGTTGTCTTTTATAGTTCAAGTTTCAAATCATTTCAACAAATTGATTTCTGATCCGCAAAAAAATAAAAAAAAAAAAAAAAAAGAAAAAAAAAAAAAAAAAAAGCGAGACAATGTTTTCATGCAATAGAAAACAAGCAAAGAAATACTCAGAAAAGTTGAAAATCGGCTCTTTATAGCCAAGTATGAGTTGATGAAGATGAGTTAAAAAATTTAAAATTTATGCCAAATTAAATATAAGAATTTTCCCTCCAATACCCATACCAAAATCGGACCCTCCCCTAAAAGGCAATAAAAGTTTAGTAAAGACAATCAGGGTGACTGGATGGTAGAATATTAAAGAGAGTGTTTCTACTAGTTTTCAAATGAAAAAATTGATGGCAAATACGATCGAAATTTTAATATTATGAATTGGAGAAAATTAGAGATTGAGAAAAGGCTGCTGTCTTAAAAACTGATGGAATTGTGAATAAGAAGGCTAAGGAGAAAACATTGTTTTGAATATCTTAAGAGAGAAATGTTTGCATTTATGGAGATCTAATACAGGTCTTTATAGTAAAATAGAGCCATTATCACTTATTTGAAGTAAGTACAGAACTTTGCTAACCTTGGTAAAGCTTAGATCAGCTTCCCCTCTAAGACTATTGAATCAAAATATTTGTTCCTGGCCAAGAGTTCAAAAATTTCTCCACTAATATCACGACGTGAGCAGAATATTTTTAAAACTTTGCTAACCCATTAATAACCCCTATCTTTTCTCAGCACCATCAACTAACAAGCTATCAAGAAAAATTAAATTTACTTAAGGGCAGACAATTTCCTAAGTATCTAATATATTTCAATCTTCAAAAAGAAGGCATTTTTTATGAATAACCAATATATATTTTAGAATCTTGAATTAAAAAAAAACTCGTTTCTTTTGGAGGGGTAAGAGGGATTTTATTTTATTTTTTAAAAATAGAATTCTCACTTAATTTAAGATATTTCAACGCTTTTTTTGCACCAAATATGTGTATTTTTAGTAAAAAATTCGTTTAGTTTGAATGACCATTGAATTTTCAAAAGAAATTTCCTAAAAAAAAAAAAAAACAAAAAAAAAGAATAAATATAAATTTAAAAAAAAAAATAACCATAAATTAAAAAAAATAATTATGTCAATTTGAATAGTTATTCTCTCGTTAAACTTTTTTAGCTGTGTGGAAGCTTGACGAACCAAAATTTGAAGAAAATTCCTCAATTCTGACAACATATTTAAATGAATTTTTCTTGAGTTTATCAAGTTTCTAATCTCACTTAAAGAAAATCACAGAGATTAGGAACTTTGAGGTGTTTTTTTCAGGGAACAAAAAATATTTAATTATATATATATATATTAATATGTATATATAATTATATATTAGTATTATATATACATATAATATATTTGTAAATTAAATCTATTAACTATAATTATATATATATAATAATATATATATTATTATATATTTATATATATATATAATATATTATATATATAATTATATATATATATATATATTTATATAAATATTATATAAATATATATATATTATAATATAATATATATTACTTATATTATATATTAAATATTATATTATAAATATTTATATATATAATATATATATATATATAATTTATTATATAATTATAATTATATATATATTTATTTTCAAAAATTGCTCAGTTCAGTTTGTATAAATTCTTTTACCACCTTCACAATATAATATTTTTTTATCGATTCCGGCTCCGGTTGGCTCCGGCTCGGCTCCGGCTCGGCTCGCTCCTGCTCTGACTTCGGTTCCGACTAAGGTTTCTTGCACATTTGGAACAATTGGTTATGTCTGTAAAAAAAACCACCTACACAAAATATTATTGAATAAAATTAATA
>JABUQX010001978.1:0-28202 GCA_015478945.1 Trachelipus rathkii | reverse complement strand
TAATTAATCTCGGAGTTAACTATTGTATGTATTTTGTATTGATATTTTATTTCGTTTTTGCTTTTATTTTTTATTTGTTAATAAGATTCTGTTTTGCTTTTTTTTTAAAACTTAGGTATATCTACTTTTTAGGAGCCTATTTAATTTTTATGAAGGTGTCCAGATTATGTCTATTTTAATATTCGGGATTCACATTGCTTTGTTTGGCTACAATTACGGTATGACTCGTGATATCTGTAATAATAATCCTTCTTTTGATATGTATTTGTATTTAATTTATATGAATAGTCTTCACACTGTTTCTTGTTTTATTTGATTGTTTGTATATCGCGAGAAAATAGGTTTCGTAGGGTCATCTCCATTTATATACCACTCAATGAGAAAGGGAGGGTTTTTGTTGATGAGTTATTCCGTTTAGTGAATAATTTTGATTGAGTATAAGTTTATGATGCAGTATGAATTATTCAGAATGTGTCTAAGGTTATTTGGATATATTAAGATAGAATTACTCGTCAGACATAATCTAAAGCAAGTGCCGTTTTTCAATCCTGGGTAATTAGGCAAATGTAATTTTTTTTCTAGATTCCACTACATTCCTAATTAGCTCCGAATTTGCAATACTTGCACTTGTGCTTAGATCTTGTGCGATTTTTATTTCTTTTTCCATATTATCCACAATAACGGCTGTATATTCAATCCTTTTCGTATGAGTAAAAATCGGATTAGTATATATAACTGAAATTATCGATATATCGCCCTATAATTTTAGTATTCGGTGATCGTTACTACCAACCGAAACATCATTGAATATCCAGTGTTAAAATAACAAAAAAGCACGCTCATTTCGTTACGTTGTTGAGCTTTTAGGAATAAGATTGTAAACTTCGCTGTGTTCGTTGCAAACCCTTAAATTTACAGATTCTATTTATTTATTTAGTGACTTTTAACATATTAATTTATGTCATTCACAATGTAACAATAGAAATGATTAATGACTTTAAAAAGGCTTCCTACAGTATTTTCATTGCATTTTTCAAACCCAAAGCAGATTGTCTCAGGTAAAGTTAATGTCAAAATTTTTAAGGAAATAGCTACATTTTTTTTTATATTAATGACGAAAGGATTCAAACTAACTAGGGGCAAATAAATCACTATCTTAAACACTCGTAAATAGGTTCTAGTTTTGCTTCAAGAATATAATATATATATATATATATATATATATTATATATACTTATATAGTGATATATATAAATATAATACTATTATACTATATATACTATATATAATGTATATTATATATATATAGTATATTACTATATTATATATATTATATATATAATATATAATATATATATATATATCAGAGTGATATAGCTGACATCATGTAACTAGAGCCCGCAGCACCTACAGTAAAACAATTATATATTTGGATCAGCGGAAAATTGCAAGTGGGTTTTTTGTTATTTTTTTTTCTAATTATTCGTCGGAAATAAAAAAAGCTGTATAAATTAGTACTAATATATATATATTATATATATATATATATATATATAGTATATATACCTTTTAATACTTAATATATAATATAATACATATACTTACTTATATACTTACTTCACGGCCTTATAGGGGGCTCGAGCCGACGGGAAACAGAATGGGGGACGTCCTTTCCATACCCGTAGGGGAAGGGCGGAGGAACCCCGGACACCCAAATACCAAAGAGCGGGGGTTCCGGAACCCTCCCCGGAGGGGGAATTATACGTCTACCTTCTGTCGTTCCCAGAAGGCGGAGAGACCCGCTCCTGCATCCGGCGGTCCTACCCATGGGGTTTTAACAGCCAGTTAGTTTTAAAAAGAAAAAAATAAAAACCTTATTTTTTTAAATAATAATATTACTATTTAAAATATTATGATATTATATATATATAATATATATATAAATATATATATATATATTATTATATATATATATATATATTATATACTGTTATAGATACTATAATATTCACAATCACAACCCTCCTTAGAATTTTCCGCTGATTCCAAATATTTAATTGATTTTTACTGTAGGTGCTGCGTTCTCTAGTTAGATGATGTCAGCTTTAGAACACTGATATATACTAGTATATATGTATATATATATACTATAGTATATAATACTATATATATATATATATTATATTTTATTATATATATAATATATATATTATACTATATATATTATATATATATAGGCCTTTCCCTTTAAAAGGATGTTACATAAAACATTATCAGATTATCGAATCCCGCGTGAACATCTAATATCGTCTAACCCACTGACTGGACGTATTAACTTAATACTCCAACTCAAAGAAGAGAAAAAGTTGCCACATATTGCTTTGCTTTCTTTATATCATGTTAATTTTTATATGGTAATTTTTTCCTTTTCTTGTCTAATTTTTTTTTTATTTGATTTTATAAGGGGCTCGAGCCGACGAGAGGGACAGAGGGGGGGACGAAGGTCCCCCCGTCGTCCCGCTGAGGCCGAGAGACCTGCTCTTTGACATCTTTGCTATTTAATCTTGGGTATCCTCTTTTAGTGTTAAATAAAAAAAAAAAAAAACTGTTTTGTCAACCTTCACGCTTTATTTGCCTTGAAATAATCGAAATAAAACAATCGATTACATCGCGTCGTTTCGTATATTATATTCGGTTTAACTGCTTTGTAAAGGAAAGTATCCTAATATTATAATATATACTATAAGTATAGGTATAGTTCTATAGTATATATGAAATTTATCTATTTATTATATATATATATGCTACTATTATTATATATTATATATTATAGTACTATTTGAACTTATAGTCGAATATAGTTTGCGATATATCGAATATCGAAGCTCAGACCGAAAGAGGTTGAATTGGGTTAGCTCCCAAGTACCTTTTAAATTTACGGAATTTCATCTCCATATGAACAACTTAATCAGCCGTTCAATCAAGATTGGTACTACGGAACTCACATCCCTCAAACGAAAAACCCTCCCTTTTGATGTAGTGATAATTGGAATGACGCCTTCAAACCTTATTTTCTCCGTATTAAAAATAAACAACACACAGCCTAAATATATTCATTGGTTCTCACGATACAAACTACATATCAAAAAAGGATTAATTATTACATTAGTATTACGAGCATACCGAATTTGTAGTAAACAAACAATTGATCCCGATATTAAAGACATAATTGACACCTTCATAAAATTAAATTACCCTAAAAATGTAATATACCTAAGTTTAAAAAAAGCAAAAGAAATCTTTATTAACAAGGAAATTAATATAAACGCAACACAAAAAATACGTTTCCTTTTCCGACCACGTTTGCTCATCGCTAAAAGAGCTTTTTTGAATTTTTTTTCAATTTTCTCCTTCAGATTTAAGGACGTTTCTTTTGCTCGGTTTAAAAGTTCTTTTCTTGCTTTAGTAAATTCTTCATTAAATGGTCTCAAAGGGTATGTCTTATAATAGTTTTCAGGAAGTTCATAAAAGTCATCATCTTTGTCATCAACAAAAATATACTGAACTCCGTACCTACAATAGAAATTCACCACTCGTAATGCACCAAATAAATTAGGATGGGACATTGTAATTAGACATAGAATAACAAACAATAAAAACAATCAATCAATCACGTGTGACACCTAGCGAATATTTATAACTAAATAAATACTAAAATAATGATATAGTAGACCGAGGGCTATTTACTTGTGCCGTAAACATTAATAAATGAACAGCTTAAAATCCTCTAACGTCATGGCAAAAGTTTTACGATAATAAAATTTCGGAAGCAGGGACTAACTCTAGACATCAAAGATTCTTCAACCTATTCGTCTTAAACCGCCCGACTATAATGAAATTCATTACATTTTTTCAGCGCCCTGCTAAGTTTTTTTTTTTTTTAATCCGTCTACGCTTGTCCAATTATAGAGTATGAACATATTTACAATAATATTTATAATAATTATATTATATATGATATATAAACCATAATATATATTTTAAATTCTAATAATATATATAATATATATTAGATTTATATAATATATATATATACACCGGTAACAATTATAGTATTTTTTTTTATAATATATATAGTCTAACAATAATTATAATTATATTTATATATATATATATATATTACATATATATATTATATATATAGCTATATATATAAATATAGTATCAATAGAATATATAATATAATATATGATATTATATATCTATTCTATATATATATATATATATATATTAACTATATAATATTATATATACTATATACATATATATTATATATATATATATATTATAATATATAGTATAAATATATATAATATATATATATATATAATATAGTATAAATATAGTATAAAAAACTAAAAATTTATACAATATAAAAACACGGGCAAGAAATATGACTAACAATAAAGTACTAAATAACTTCAATTCACCACCCTATTTTTTCTAGGCCCCACCAGCCCCCTCAGGCCTCCAGCGCCCCCAAGGGGCGTATATCGCGCCACTTTGAGAGCACTATTTAGAGAATGGGTAAAACCCAACCGCTGGAAACTAAAAATGGAAGATATCAAAGTAGCAAACCATCATGACGTTCTTTTATCGACGCTCCTGAAAGCCGGTACAGAGGACATCCTATATGAAAGATGGATGTTAATTAAGAATCTTAGACAGTATATCAAGTCCTTATCACTTACTGTAATGTTATAAGTTCATTGAGGACGCCATAAGCATAAAGTCCGATTTTCAACTCGACTCGCCGTAAGACATGATAGGGTGCGGTGCTCTCTCGTATAACGTCATGCCTTGACTGAGATATAATATTAATATAGTATATTTATATACTTACTATATATATCTATATCATTATTTATATATAATAACTATATATAGTTCTATTATATTATATAATATAACTATTATATAAGGTATTATATATATATATATATATAGTAGTATGTGAATTAATATTATATATACTATATATATTATTATATAATTATTAATGATTAATATATATTTAATAATGTATTTATATATTTATATATGTATTATTATTATTATATATATATATAATAATAGTACATTATATATATGATAATATATATATATGTATATATATTTATATAGTATTATATTATTATACTATAATATATATATTAATTATAATATATTAATATGATAATTATATTTATATATATACTATCCATATTCTTACCGTCTCTATTGGTCAACTGAATCGCTTTGTATTAATATTTTATAAATATGCCCTACAACCCAGTCTTGACATCATACAATATCACGGCTTTTCATAGGTTGCCAATGGAGGTATGGACGTCAAGCCCTTAACTCAGGTACAAGCCGTGAATGCACCCGCCATTACTACATACCTCACTGGATAGATATCAGAGCATATATATAATTATAATATATTTTATTATAGTATAGCATATATATATATATATATTATATATTATATACTACTATATATATATTTAATACTTTATATATATATATTTGATTATAATATATTGATTGTATATAATAATATGTATATAATTATCGTATTATATATTATTACTATTCATTCTGTTTTCTTTGCAAATAGTCACTAATAATTTGAGAAATTAATAATCCACTTATCTCATGCATGGTAATGCTAATTATTTCCTTCTTTTCCTTACCTATTTATTGTTATTTTTATTATTTTAGTATTTATTAATATATTATTATTATTTATATTATTATATTATTATTATTATTATTATTATTATTATTATTATTATTATTAATTATTATTATTTTAATTATTATTTTAATATTTATATTATATTATTTCTTTATTATTATTATTATTATTATATTATATTATTATTTATTATTTTATTATTATTATCTTATATATTATTATTATTATTATTAATATTATATTATAATTATTAGGAGGATGATAATTATTATTGTCATCTTGTGAGTTATTCCATAGTCTATTAGTGTTCAAGTTTGGCAACCTTATTGAAAGTCATTATACACTTCTCTAAGCAAGAAAATTTCCCACAAAAATGGAAAAATATCTTTTTAAATTCTAAGTAATATTAGATCAATATAAATTTTGATCATTTCTATTTTTTACGTATTTTTTTTTATAATTCATTTCTTTATGATATTGTGTATTCTTATTACTAAAAATCGTGTGCTCACGTTTTCTCTTATCTCTCGTTCTCTTTCTCTCATTTATCTCCGAATACTATCTCTCTTCTTCTGTCTGTTCCTTTATTCTAGTTATGATTACTCTTCTCTTCTTGTCCTTCAGTCCTCTTCTCTCGTCTTCATGCTGCTACCTTCATCGTCTTCTTCTCTCAAGCCTCGTCTGTACTCTCTCGTCTTGCAAATCTTATGGAATTCGTTCTTACGGATAAATTATATTACCTAGTTATTTATATATATTGGCCTTACTCGTTTGAAAATTCGCACCCTATGGTAAATTTCAGCTCCGGAGGACTGAAGCCCGTAAACCACAAGTAAATATCCTACACCAACATAGACACAGCATCATGCTCTAGTAACCCCCGCGGAACAGTAGAATCGCTGCAGTATAGTCGTCACTTGCGATACAGATTGTAGGAATACATAACCACGTAACTAGATCGTGGGGAGAGGGGAGGTGAGGTTATGTAGGTATTATATATTCGCAGCGTAGGGATTCAATTCACGTATCGAAGTGACGTTCCGATAAACTGTGAAGGATAGTGTCGTAACCGTTTAGAGGATCAGAAGCGTGCAGAATAAGAATTCTGTCTTCCAACGCCGATTGGTACCGTGCGTAACGGGCCACTTGGTGCGACGGGTTTCGGTGTAAGTGCGCACACAGATTGCACGGGTGGTCCACGGTACGCAGGAAATCCGACACCATGATCGCGGCGAGGAATGGTAGGCCAGGGCACGAGCACATCGATGTGTGTAAGACAGTGTCTAGCACGTCTGCAGACAGCTATCGAGTTTGAGGATGATAGCCGATCCAACTCATCAGAATCGCACGTCACCGATCTGTTGTGCAAGGAATCACAGCTGAGCTTGAGGAATTACACGGAACTAAGGGTGGGTAGATTAGACAAAGACATGTCGAGACTGTCTGAGGTGGTCGTGATCATGGTGATCTTGTTGCTCCCGGAGGACTGCATGAGGTCGCACCGCACATCAGGCACATCGAAGTGCGCCGACTGGCTATCTGCCCGAGTACTACATCCACTGTGATGTGTAGATCGACTTGGGCAAGTAAGGTGCTCACTCTTTACGGGTTACGATGTCGAGTAGTGTTATTGTACGTCCTTTCTGGACAGGTCTGCTAAGAGTATACGAGACCGAGGAAGCGGTTCCGTAATGCAATATGAGGCTGGCAGGGTTGACCGCCGTTTTTGGAGTGGGTTGGTTAGGTCTGTGGGAGTGCTATCTCTTTATCGAAAGACCTCAGAGTATGCCAAATCTCATCAAATGGGGAACTCTACAGCCGCTCAAGGATATATCACATACAGTCTCGATAACATATTGTCGTTCGCCGAGTATATTTCCTTACACCCCTCGTGACTCACTCTACCTCCTAATCATGGACAATGCAGAGCAAAGACCAATGTGGTGTGAACGACTGCCTTAGGAGGGTTCAAATTACGTCGTTGGAATGGGCCAGCATATAGTCCGGGTACCTCAATCTCCAATCGTAACATTTGGATGGTGAGGATCTCCCTAAAACGTCCGGATTCGAAGCTGCAACCTCCACGGACCCGTATCCACGCGCTAAGCTCGATCGAGCGACTGCGGACATATAGGGTGAAATAAATGAGATCCAGGACATTCGCCCATTCTCGAGAGTATGTCAGGACGGTGTCAGGCATTGTGCATCCGTGCCAGAGAGGTCCCATACATGGGTATTGAGACCCGACCCAAAACAACCGCCCGCAGGCCGGTTCGCAGTATCGTAGCGCAACATTTGTGGTTTGCAGCGCAGGAGGACTCCGAAACGGACCCTATGAGGATTATGGTAGGCGATGTTACCTATTTTGGTTCTTGGATTTCTATTTTCTCCTAATTTTTCTATTTCCTTCTCATTCTATTTTTCTATTTGGTTTTGATAAGGTTGTATGTTTTCAATATTCTATTTTTTTGGTTATTTTATTTATGCTTATTCTTTTCACTTGGTATTTCTCCTTATTATTGGTAGTTTGTGGTTATCTATTATATTTTATTTAATTCCATTTAAAAGGATTCCTATTTTAGTTGGCGTATTGGGTTCGTTTGGACACACTGGATTGAATTTTATGGGATCAATTCTTTATGATTGTTTGATATTAACTTAAGTATTGTGGTCTTTGTTCACTGTGTCGTCTATCTATTTGACTTGATCTTATAATTGTTTCCTCAAAACTAAAGATAATTCTGAGCTTGTTTCCTTACTCAGAGTCAACAGTATTGCATATGTTTGTCATTTAATTTTGTGCTTTTGCAATGCTACCGTTTCAACCTATATATCAAGGAATGAACGGTTAGTTTTATGAAGCGGATAAATAGATAGTTTCGGCCACGAGTGTATATAACGCTTTGGGGATCGAAATTGTCGCATTTCCGGCTTTTGGGGGTTTGAGATGTGTCTTGTTAAGAGGAGGAGTTATTTGATGGGGACATGAGATAAGAATTTTTCTGGTCGAATTGTTTTAATACATGAGCAGTAAGTGGAGTGGGATGGGTGAATCTGAGCGAATTGTAAAATCGGAGGTGTTGGCTTACGTTATTTCGGGGAAGGGTGCTATACCTAAGTACCTCTTTCTTGTGGCCTTTGGTTAACAGTCTTTTGTGCAGAAATACGTCAGGATAGAAAACGTGATTTGAAACGATGTGGGGATTGTTTCGTTTTGCGGTGCCACAGGGAGAGGAGCATATATAGCACAGGTCACGGAGAAATAGATGAAGCAAAGCTAATTTGCTTGGGGGTGTTGAGTGAATCGATTAGATAGCCATTATATGTATGGACTTGTTATATTTGCTTGGTTATTTACTTTCGTACTTATTTGGGTTGGTGTGGGTTTGGTTTCTTGTGCCGCTATGTGATTATTATGTAGTGTTTGTAAGTAGTTGTTGGTGCAGAGTATCTGGTGGTTGGTTGTTCTGTTTCTTTCGTGTTGTTTGCGGGGGTTCCCCTACTCTATACCCTTTTTGTCTTCACCTGTTTCCGTCGAGTCCTAGTGCAGCTACCTTTTCTTTTTATTAAATTCGACCATTTTTTTCCAGTTTTCCAATAAATTATGTCGTGTGGCGTCTGTTGCTATCTAGCCGCCTTTATTCTACCTTATCTGTGTTTTCCACTGTACCTTATTTTGCTTTGAATTGTTGACGAGTGAGTGATAGGTGAGTATAGTATAGTATAGGTGATAGGGGAGTGAGTATAGTATAGGTGAGATGAGCGGATTAGTGAGAAGGTGAGGGTGGTCAGTAAATTGGAGCGTCCGATTGGCTAGTGTAATATAGGTAGGGGGGCTAGGGTATTTATATAATACTATACGAGTGAGTTATTACTAAATAGGGGTATGGGTATTATTATGTAGTATAGATGATGACGGAGGGATAAATATTAAGTATAGTAGATGATACTAATATAGTCACTCACCTTCGTGGGGCTGGATGTTCTTAATTCACTTTTTTTTTTATTATGAATTGTTTTTTTTTTTACGCGCTGTTTAATGTTCACTGAGTTTATTCTGATATAAGGTAGGCTTATTGATTGCTCCATAATTTTTATTATCCCTTGTACTTTTTTTGATTACGGTGCTTGAATTTGTCGCTATATTATCCCTGTTACATTTTCTGGTTTGGTTTTTTGATTTAAACCCCAACTGAACGAGTGTCTAATTCAATGGTGCGAAATTATTACGTAAGACTCGAGTGTGTGTTCAATTTTACCTTGGGTGAAAATCCACCAGATAAAGTACTGTTTATATGATCGGTAAATATTAGGTATATGTTATAGTATATATAAGGCTATTAATATAATACTTACCCATCTCCTCATATATATTACTATATACTGATATTATTTATATAGAGTGTATATATGACTATATATACCTATATATTATTTCTTTTATCCTTTAGACTTTACGTTATATAACCTGTAACAAAACTTTTTCGTCCATTTAACCTATAATTCTAGTCTATACTCACTCGTTTTATTTAAAAATTGAAAACTAACTTCATCTAACTAATTAACAGAATTTTCAATATAGATCGTGTTTTTAAAAAAGTTGTTTGTGCAACTGTCTTATATAGTATGAGTAGAGTATAGCTGAGAGTATTAGTATATAGACATATATATAAATATAAGTGTCAATATATATATATACATATATATAGTGAGTGAATATATAATACTATATAAATATGTATATTATTTTTCTATGGCTACTATATATAGTAATATGTTGAACTACTCAAATAGTATTATGTAGTATTCTATTATATCACTATATAGATATATATATATCATTTATATATATTATATCAATTGAATTTTCAAAATTGCTTTCAAATGTTGAATTTTTTAGTATTTTCTGTGGGAGTTGAATCGCGAGATGTTTACGTGAATGTTAATTTATGATAGTAGGGATATGGAGAACGTAGTGCTGTAGTTATATATAGGGTAGTGATGTAGTATATTATAGTTATTAAATAGGGAGAGGCCGTCGGGTGGGGGTGTTGGGAAAGAGAGTGGAGAAATGTGGCTGGGGGTTAGTGGGCGGGTGGCGGATGAGGTGAGGGGTTTTGGCGGCGTGTGGGGGGAGGGGGTGGGGTGGTCATGCGGGGGACGGTTTGCCAGTGGCTTGAGTGGGGGTGCTGCTATATATGATTAGTATATATATCGTTCACATAGTATGGAAACAAGTTTTTTATATATATTTTTTGTGTATAATAATTATAAAATGACAGTATATACTTAGTAGAGATAATATATATATATTATAGTATTAGTATATATATTATAGTGAGTATTCCGATGCCATCACCTCATGGTCGAAGGACCTTTCAAACATGAGGGGTGCCAAACGAAAAAATACAAAATCAGAATAAACTCGAAAGTAAACCCACGCCAGTCCCTTGCCTAACGCCAATTCACCTCAGTTGGGCGCAGGAGTTAAGGCACCTCTTGTGATAGCGAGGCGGATTCGCTTATGTGGGAGGGAGTATTATGCGTTAGAATCAATCTTCGACACTCTAACCGTTGCACTTTTAATCTATAGAGAAAGCCCAATGGGGCACCAACTGTCACGTAACGCCGCAAAGAAAGAGGGTCAACTAGAGAGATCAGAAAGTTTATGGAAGTTAGTAAGTCTCCTAGCCTATGAGCCTCAAAGACTTCCTATCCAAAAGGAGGGGTGGACCGGAGTCCACCCCTTATGTTGAGACGGAGTATTATTCCAAAAAGAGGGTCGAATAAGAGCCCTTATGGATAACTGAAGTAGATCTTGAGTAAAGACAAAAATTCACGCAATATCTGACAGATATTCCACGGTTCTTTGAGCTAATTTTTAGTAATGCGATGTGATTATAAGGTCCCTCCAAGAACAATTCACTATTTATTGTTTTAGCCCAAGAATGTTTAATGTTGATACTTACGTAGACATTAGAACCGTCAAAGGGATAGGAAAACGTTGGGAGGTAGCTTTTAGAGGAGAGGATATGAATAGAAGTGACAGTTTTTAAAAAGAGTTGAGATTTTTCACACAGCATTAGCAGGTTCTACTTCTCCACTTTTCATGAGTCAACACTCAGGCGACCAAATATCCTGGCAATGAATTGAATTTGAATCAGAAATAATTGCAGTTTTAGATTTCGAGATGGCAATTTCAAGATGGCACAACAGAGTAGTAAATGAGTGGGATAGGAAGTTGGGTCTCATCGCCACTAAAGGAGTGAACAAGAGTTAGAAAGCTTAGCAGCCTACAGCAAAGATGTTTGAGGAATCAGACGGTAATCAAAAGGTTTGGAGATAAAAACAGATACGCGCTGGCAGGAACTTACCACATTAATAAGAACGCAGGAAGCCAGGTTTGATCATTCAAAGGAGCTTGAACATGGAAACGATCCTGCAGAAGATATTATATACTCACTTAATATTAATATAATATATATATTAGTAAATAACAGAATATAATAATATATATTTAACTAATATTTATATTCTCATTATTACATATATTTTATATATAAATATATATATCAGTATATTTATATAGTATATTAGTATATATAGTTAATAGATATATATATATAGATATATATAATCAATTTTTTTTATGGTATCCCTTTTATCTATACCCTCTATATTATAATTATATATTATATATATCCTATTTATACTTCTAAATACTAAAATGTCTTAATACAAAACTATTACTACTTTATATATATATATATATAGTCTAATATTCATAAATTGTCGGCAATATTATCTAATAATACATAATGACTTCTCCTTTAACGTGCTTAATCCCTTCTCAGAGGGTACACGGTGGGACGTATCATATCCATATATATACTATATTATAAAGGTATTTATTAATTATAATATATAATATATTAAACTTACGTATATATAGAAATCGGCCTATACCTTATAAACTAAACTTATACTTTGTTTCCTCATTTCAGATGCAGCTATGTGATATGGTACTCCTATAAATATATATATCAATCATACTGTTATAATAATATATATCAATACTTTAGATTAATATACTTTATATATCGAGTTTATATAACTTATAAATATTAATTCTATATAGATATAAAAATCATATATTATACAATACTTATAATTATAAGTTTGATAAACATCAGTGAGTCTCGCCTGACACAAATCCAGGTTATAAAACGCAGCTCAGAACACATGTTTTATTTTGATAGAGTATTAGGAACTGAAACTAGGGTATGGTAATATATATATTAAACAATATACAAAATAATATAATAGGTATGAACTATTCAAAATAACAATACTAAATGCTAAAAAGTCAACAAGCGTATCACCGATTGTCCTTCTCGGTATAATCACATCATCTCTATTCCTGTTAATAAACCTCACCACAATCTAATTGGTCTTAATTCCCGAGCTCATTTTGTTAAAGCACCAAAATGAGGTAATTACATTTGTTCTCAAAAATTAAAGCGAAAATGGAAAGCCATTTTTGTTTGTGAATCTTTATATATCTTTATTCTATGTAATTTACGCTTATTAAACACTTTCACTCAAATTCACACTACCAAATAAGATATTTCAGGTTCATTTTAGTGGTTCATTTAGCTTATAATTACTCAATTTGTTGGGGTAAATAACTTCACCACTTTAATGGTTGAACAGCTTTGAAATCCGTTTTTATCATACAAATGAACGAGCTATAACTCCCAGGGACATGTCCTAGGTAGGATTTCTCGATGCCTCAACCGCCCTCTAAAAAATTCGACCTTTCGTATTCAAAAGCATGCATAAGAATAATGAGATTAAGGGCACTCATGTAATATAGATAGTTATAGTGCTCGCTCAAAATGGTCAGAGATTTGAGGAGAAGGACAGAGGAGGAGCAGTAGACAATGAAAAGCGCCTATTATGACGAAAAAGAGTAAAGAGAAGAGAGGAAAGTTTCCACTGATTTTAAACGTATCCTGAAGTATTTGATGATAAGACGTGTAAGCGATATACTTGGAAAATTACCCGCTGGATAGAGGGTCTAAGTAATTTATCGAATGATCAGTAGGTAATAAACTACGAACAATTTGGTGATGGGCGCACTCTCTCCCTTAAAGGGGATATCACCAAAGAGAAACAGAAGATTATGTGATAAGAAAGAGAAAGAATGAAAGAGAGTTAAGATACAGAAGCTGGAATTCCGAAATGTGGTGGAGTTACCGCACCGGAACCTCAGTCACCGATAAAGGTGAATTTTACGGAGGCATCAAGACATTGTATTGAAAAGGTGAGTGGTGGGTAAAAGACTGTTAGGGAGATAAGTGCACACAACAGAGACACCGCAAGCTACGCCCACCCTGTGGCTCGAAGAGAACAGCGAAAGGCTAGGAGAGGTAAACAAACCAATAAGGATGAAGTTCTAAACCAGATTTAGAGAAACCATGCTAAGCATGAGGCCAGGGCATGGGAGGGGTCAAGAGGAGTGGGATGGAGATGCGTATGTTGAACCGAGTAATCGGATTCTATTGTTCAGCAGACGTAGAGGACGGCATCGCTGCCGATCGATGCAGAAGATGAGACGAGGCAATCTCCGCGCAGCAGCAGGGAAGTAAGAAGATGTAATTAGTTATTCGGGCAAAGATATATAAATACAGATTCACTGATTCAATTGTGCTATTCCCCTTGCAACTACCTCCAACAGATAAAAGAAAAGGGGGCGCCGAGCGAAATTTCTTCTGTAGGGACGACACTAGAATACCGGATACTAACCACTCAAAACGCAAAATCACTTTCAATGACAAACTTCAATTATATACATTAAGAAAAATTTAAACTAGCGCCACTTCCGCTGAAGTCTAGATAATGCCATCAGAAGTAACTAAGACTACGTCTCGGTCCTCATCAATAATAATCATAATAAGTAATAGATAGATAATTAATAATAACTTAATAATATAATACCATAATAATAATTAATTAAAAGTAATAACTAATAATAAATAATTAGATAAATATAATAATAAATAGAGAATAATAATATGACAATAATAGATAATAAAATTAATAATTCAATATTTTGTAAAAATAAGTAAAATACCTGCTCTGAAGGCTACTTTTCTAATTGGCACTAGCCGCTTTCCTTGCGGATATTTTCCTTATTATTTAAGAAAACTTTTTTAAGTTCATTCTTTAAAATAGATGTCAAAATATCTCTATAATGAAGTGATAATATAGGTAATAATAAAAATAATAAATAATATAATAAATAATAATAATAAAATAATATAATAATAATAATGAAATAATAATATAATAAGAATTCAAATAAAATAATCATAGATATAATGGACCTTAAGTCAAAACCATGTCCTACTAACAATGTAAGTTTTAGATATTGGAAAGGTTGGTCAATAAAGTGCTCTTTCTTACACTTAGTGTAAAGAAAAATAAAAGATTATCGATATAAAATAAAAACTTTTTTTTGAGCTTTGTTTCTATTTCGACACCGGTTAACCGTATATTATGGGTAAAGTGCCACAATAAAGTTCTCTGTAATATAAAAGATTCTAACTTAATACAATATATATAATAATACTAATAATATATAATAATTATATTACTAATATAAGTGGAGTGAGAATATAAATAGGTATATGAGTATGCGTTTGAATATAAAATCTATAATAAGATATTAATATATTGTATTCAATTATATATAATAAAATTATATCTTATATCATTAAATACTCTATATTCTATATACTGACCTAACGATCTGAGTGAAAACTAGACATACTATAAGTAAGTAAGTAAAGAAAAAGAAATGACGTGAACGATTTGGTAAATATTATAATCTCTTGGCAGGAAAAATTTAAGAGCATATAGAAAGACGTTTAAGTTATGGTAATGTAATACTGAGAACCAAAAGGTTTAAAAATGTATTAAATATTACATATTGCTTAAGTTCTTACTCCTTCCACAAGTAGGTAGATTCACACCGTGTGTCCTTCCCTTCCTCCACTTGTATATTCATTGTATCCAACCGTCCATAAGGAGCGAGTAGTGAAAAAAAGACATAAATTTCTCTAAGTTGTGAAAAGTCTCCGAAAGCCATAAGGTAATGTGCCTCGCTATCCCCTATGTATCGCGAAGGCAGGGAAGTATTTTCCTTTAACGTGTTTGCTACTTCGTATAGCGGCCACTCAGTTCTAAGGTGTATTACTTCGATTTTTTTTTATTTGTTGTGGAATTTTTTGGACCTGTATGTTAAGAACAAAAATTTAGAGCATCCTTGTTCTTTTTTAGTTAGATAGCGTATATAGCATGAACTACCTCTGTAAGGGCCTATGTATGGCAGAGCTCATCAACCGTGCCATAAACAGGCATTGGAAAGTGAAATAGTACAGGTGGTGGTTGTCCTGCTGCTTCGCATACTCCTCATACTGAAGTTGGTAACCTGATCTGGAGCTGGTTGGGTCGAAAATTAATCCACCCTCCCGAGAGTAATGGCCCTCGTGAGACGCGCTCCGCCTCCCTTTTTCCCTTGGTCCTAAAGGGTAGGGAGGTTGTTTACGTCGCCAAACAGACGAGGGCTTTCTGCATCTTGCGTGCCAGGGCTCCAGCAAAGGACGCCATCAAATCACCCTCGGGATCGTCTTCGTACGTGACCAAGGCGCTCATAGGCGTAGAGAGAGGTAAGGCAAAACCATACAACAAATGCTCTCGTCGACCGTTTACACCCCTCCAAAGGCCGGAGAGTCCCGTCACCGGTTCCGGACGTACAGGGGACATTAGAGTGCTCGTCCATCCTTATTAGTTTAAGAATCTGTAAATAAAATTCATAATAAGTGCTAACGCTGATAATAATGCCCATACCAATTACTTATCCAATTATTAATGAATTAATCCTATTTGTTCCTTGTCAATCTATCCTATCACAATAAAGCGAACTACGAGGAAAAGCTGCTCTTACATGAATCCCCCATCCTATTTGATTGTACGAAGTGATTTTCGGCCATAAATAATTAATAGAATATATATAATATAATAAATATATATAAAAATATATATATAAAGATTAATATATATATATATATTATATATATTATTATTAAATTATCATATATATATATATATATATAATATATAAATAATATAATATAATAGATGGTCAGATTTTTTTAATATGCTTCACAGATATCTATCTACTTCCGGCCCGTGAGGGGTGGTTAACTGTAAAAAAAAAAAAAAAAAAAAAAAAAAAAGTATGTAGACTAGAGTGAAACGGCAGGTCCTTTACCAGTATAAAAAGACAAATTATATATTTGTGGAATTCAGGCCAAAATCTTAAGGGAGGATTTAACTTTTTTTTTCCCTCTTTTTTTTTTGGAAGAGTAAAGTTTTTCTCTACTTTGTGAGTGGTACCAAACGTAAAGGGACAGTACCCTAGGTGTAAACACCGTCAAAACGGAAGTGCAGGGAATCGTTCCGAGAGTTCTCACCGCCTTCGGCTCGGACGACCGGCGAAAGACCAAAAGAGCGGGGGTCCCGGAGACCATCCCGGAGGGGCATTAGTCCCCCCCGTCGTCCACCGGTCTGAGGCCGAGAACCCCGACCTCGCGTGACTATCCCCCCTCCGGGCCGGGCTGATGGCTTAATCCTGGGACACCTCCCTCGCGTCTTTTGGGTTCTGCTTGGGACCCGTGGATGATGCCTATGAAAAATAGAATAAAAAAATACTGCAGAAAGAAGAAGAAAAGGTGTTTGATAACATAATACCCTCCGGGTAATGCAAACGTACCCCCCCTCTGTCCCCCTCGGCTCGAAGCCCACCTTAAATTTGGTCTGAAATAATTTTTGTTTATTTTTTTTTTTTAAATTTTAAGGTTTTTTTTTTAGGGGGGCTCGAGCCGACGGACAGAGGGGGACGTTAATCATACCCGGAGAGCCGATGGTCGATAAGGAAACCCCCGCGACCACCCCAAAGGACCCCAAAGAGCGGGGGTTCCCGGAAGACCATCCCGAAGGGGGATGTGTAGTCCCCCCCCGTTCGATCCACCGGGATGCCGAGGACCCCGACTCCCTGCCATCTTTCGTTTACCTAGGTATATTCCCTTTAGTTTTTAAAAAAAAAAAAAAAAAATATTTTTACTTCCCAAAAAAAAAAAAAAAAAAAAAAAATGTTCCAAAAACTAATTTAAAGAAATTACTGTACAAGGAAAATAATTTATTAACTATAGTTTATAGAAATTACCTAATTCCTCTTTAATTTTTCTTAATGGAATATATATAATTTTTGTATTGGTTGACTGCTGTTCTACTTCCTTTTCCAAGAGTGCATTTTGAGTACATTTTATCTTTGTTACGTAGGACTGCCGTTTGGTCTCTTATCGAACGTTAAGGTTGTAGCCATACCTTGGAGCATTGATAACAACTAACATTCTCCTTTGATTTAAGGCATTACTGTACCTATATATATAGGATATGATGAAAAGATGATTTTTTTTTTACTGTAAAAAATAAATAATAAAAAAAAAATATTAATATAATATTATATTATATATATAATTAATATTAATATATATATAATATTATAAATTAATTATATATAATATTAATTAATTAATATTTAATATATATATTATTAAATATATAATTAATATATTAATATATTATTATATATATATATATAGATACTAACACTTTTATATTTGTAGAACTTCCAGAAATATTAATTAATATTTACGTCGATATGTAAAATAAAACAAAAGCTCAAAACTTTCCTCATTTATAGCAATATTACATATATGGTATATTGTATATGTGTATTCTATACTAATAAGTTATAAAAAAATAAATTTAATTAATACCTGAACAGCCTATTTTACAAGTCACTTCACTCTACAGTTTACACTGTGTTCCCTTGTTATCCATTTATTATATTATTTATTATTATTATATAATATATATAATAATTATGATATATATATTAATCATTATAATTTATTAATTTAATTTAATTTAATAACTAATTTATCTTATTATTATTATTATTATTATTTTACTTACTTATTAATTTATTATTTAATATTATATTATATAAGAAATAGACTAATTCTGGATTAAAATATACATATTAGGTAATAGAGTAAATAAAAATTATCCGGAACTGAATTAAGGTAGCTAGTAGCAATTAATGAGGATATAAGATAAAGTAGCAAACACGAGGTTAATTTTACTTTAAAAGTGAAACATTATATCATCCATTTATTATAATAAAATTACAAAGTTAATTATTATCTTTGTCTGTATTAATTATTAATTATATTATTATTTAATATATTAATGATTATAATTTATAATTATTATAATTATATATAATTATATAATTAATTAATTAATATATTAATTATTAAATTATTTATATATAATTTTAAATTATATTATATATTATAGTTAATATAAATATTAATATTCATATTTATTAACTTCTGAATAATTATTTCAGTATACTTATAGAATAAGTGGTATATTTTAATAATATATTATTATTGGTAATATATATATATGTAGATGTTATATTATATATATATAATAGTAATTAAGATTAGTACTGTTTTATTTGATAAGCGTAATTGACTAATTAATCCATAAGGAGTATCTAGGGGTGTTTTATTATTGTTCTATGAGTTATATATGGATAGGTAGTATTATAGGAGTATGATATAGGCTAATATATAGGCTATATGATATAATATATATATATAATATATTATATAATATATATATATATATATATATATAGTAGATATATAGATAAAAGTGAATTGAGTCAGTTAGAAATAGAAAGATAATTAATGATACTTTAATGTGGCATTAGGTCTCTACTAAACTCTCGTCTTCATACTCTCCCATACTACTCTACCTCTCTCCTCTCTCTTCCTCCTGGCTGCTCTCGTACTCTCTGGTCATCGTTTCGTGCATCATCTTCACTATCATCATCTCTCTCTTCATTCATCTCTACTCTCTTCTCATATACTCTCATCCATATTTCTCTTACTTCTACTACTCTTACTACTCTTCTTATATCTACTCTTCATCTACTACTCATCTTTCTACTCTATCTCTCTCTCTCTCTCTACTATACTCTACTATCCTATCTCTCTCTACTCATTCTCACTCTCTCTATACTTTCGCCTGCTTATACTCTACATCTCTCTCTCTCTCTACTCATATATATTATCATTATAATATATAATATTATTACTTATATATATATATATATATAATTAATATATTATTATAATTATATATATACTATATTATATATGGGTCCCTATAAGCCTTACTATAGTAATAGCCTAAAAAAATCTCTATTATACTCTCAATATAATATAAACTTACTATAGCTAACTACTAGTGAGTGTAGAAATATATAGTGATATATATATATATATTGTTGGATATGATATAATAATTACCTGATGATTTATAAAATTTTACCGAGGAATAATATACTGTAATAAAATAATAATATAAAATATATAATATCTATCATGCACCGTTATAGTGTTTCATAACAAAACTCGCGTACCAGTTTTTTTAGAATTTGATTTTTAACATTTTGTTTTTTTTAACATATCCTTGTTACTAAGATTTATATGGATACTAGAGCGAATGAATATTCATGTAGTGAGTGATTATACAAAATGATTACAAATAGATATAACAGAACATATATATATATAATGATACACTTAATTTTATAATTTTCAATCACATTTTTATCAATGGAAAAATTGTTTTTGGGTTCGAAAACGGTTGACCGTTTGTCGTCTGCATTCATGAGTTCACTACAGGAAAAACCAGGGATCTGCATAGATTTGAAATCATGACGTATAACTATTATATAATAATAAAATAAAAATAAAAATATAAAAATAATTTCTTAATATGACTAATATCGCGTAAAAGTTATCGACATATACAGATAAATAACCATAATTACAATTTTGGTAAATCAGTCGATTGTAAAGCTTATTACTAAAAATATGGTAAAAATAAAAAATAATACTATTAATAAATAAAAAATTAAAATAAATAAAAAAATTAGTAGGTCTCTCGAGCCGACGGTTATGTGACAGAGGGTCAGTGGGACGTTTTCTACTATATACCCTGGTTAAGGGTGAGAGCAGGTACTAATGGAGGGAATCTACCCTCTCGTTGTCGACACCAGGTAAATTTACCACGAAGACCACACCTACCCCTGGAGGAGGGAAGGGCGTGGAACGTAGTAGCCATACCCTGTCCGTTCCCACCGCGGCCATACTTTTCTGCCATACGGTAGGGCGAGGACCCCGACTCTCTGCATCTACTTCCCTTTGCGTTTACCCTTGGGTATTCTTTAGTTAAAAAAAAAAAAGAGATTAATATCTTCTGATCGGGTAGTAGTATTAATAAAACGTAAACTGGATACACTATATTAATTTGAAAGTTCTATGTTTTTCTTTCATTCTCCTCTACACGTGTAAATGAACCTGTTTTATGATCAATCTTTTGATCATGTAAAATATATAAGGACTATTATAACAAAAAAAACTAATAACAAAAATAAAAAAAATCAAACACTTGACGGTATGTCGTGAAAATTAAATTAAATCTAGTTACCCATTTTTTATATTATATATATCATATAATATGTAATATTCATTAAACTTAAATAAATATTTAATAACCTAGTAGATTACTTGCAAATATTCCTATAATATTTATCTTACTAATACTATTTATTTATGTAGTGAGTTATTGAGGATTTAATGATATTTTATTATTAATTATATTTTTATATATATTAATACATATTTATGCAATACTAATAAAATATTTATATAGTTACTACATGATATAATTATATACCTAGCAATGTTATTCCTATAGGCCATACCCAATTATTGTAGAGAGGACTACTGCGATGCTATGTGTGTTAGGATATTGAGTCGAACCATCCTTTCAGAAGTGCGGATTGTGTTGAGCTCGTTTATAAGAAAACCAGAAGCTCTCCTTAAGCTATTACACTGATACACAAACTGGTGTTAATTATATAAATTGTTAAAAATTTAATTTATAGGTTTAAGTATACTTTTAAGATTAAGTTAGGTTAGGGTAGGTATAGGTTAGGTTAGGTACCTAGGTATCTCTCAGGTATAGTACCACTAGTAACAGTTTTCGGTATACAATATTTGCCATATAGGTCAATATAATATACTTATATAATATATATATATATATATATATTATATATATATATTAATATATATATTAATATTATATATTATTAATATTATATATAATATATATAATCCGGCAAAACTTTGTACTTATGAAAACATTTTTACGTGCTACTAGTTTCCAGGAGTATATAGTCAACCATATTCTCTCTACAATAAGGAATAGTGCGTAAAAACCAGAACACTCAATCACGTATTCCTTGATCACAAACTGGTCACTATAATCAATGCAACATTCACCATTAAAGGTTAAGTAGGTTAGGTATCTAGATATGAAGTCTCAGGCTCTGGGTGCTACTTAGTTTCATAGCGAAGTTCAGTAGTTAGAGTTAGCGATGATTATTAAGCGTGTAGGTACTACTAACCGGTAGTCAACACAGTGCTCTTCTACCTTAGCTTCTACAATCATTTCGCTCCATCTCTCATTCTCTCTCATCTTTAATAACATCATTTTACTATTATCTCTTCTTAACTCTCTTACTCTATCTACTCTTCTACCTACTTACTCATCTACTCTTTTATGTCATCTTATCTTTTATGTTACGACCAACCTGGATATTTAACCATTCTCTATATCTCTCTACTTACTCTCATAACTATTTCAACTTAATATTAATATATATATTAATATATATTATATATAATTATATAATTATTAATAATATATATATAATTATATTATTTAATATATATATATATATATATATATTAATATATATTAATATATTATATATATTATAATATATATATATAATATATTATAATAATTATATATTTAATAATATATTAAATATTTTATATTTATATTATATAATATTTTTTTAATAAATATATAAATAATTAAATAATATCATTCGAGGTAGAGTATAAGTCATATTGTTGGATAAAATAATATTATCATACTCAAAATATATATAGACTAAAAATATAATAAATATAGTAATATATAATATACTATATGATGATGTGTACACTTATTCCCAAAATCCAATGCTCTATTGCGTTCACGCTTGTGTGCCCTAGTTATAACCCACGTGTTTATGAGGAGAGAAGATTTTATCTCTTATCATCCTATTACTGTCCGGACCAAAGGATTTAGCTTTTCGATGGCTGAGCACAGGACGCACGACAATTGGCGCGTCAGTCCCGACCAGCTCCGATGCCATGTACCTATGACCTGAGCTTGCAATTATACTCTAATTAGACTCAGAATTTCTTTCGGCGCACAAGAGGAACAGTAGATTTTATCGGACTTGCAACGATCACTATAATGGTAACGAAAAAACTTGAGCGAGCTTCATGGAGTTCGAGATAACATACTCACAAATTATTTAGATGTGTTCAACGCTATGTGAAATGTATTGTCATACAATAAATAATGTGTGAAAAACTTGTGATTGGCAGAATATATTACATAGTTTCTGGTTGGTGAGTATTGTATGGAGATGGTAGAAGGAGATATAGACCGTCGCTCCGGGCACGGCTCTGTGCCGGTAGTATGGAGTTACCCACGGGTAAGAGAACAGGACGGCCGAGGCGTAGAGATTTGGCGCTAATGAGTGACATATGTCACTGAATATGTTACAGTGGAGTGAGTGAGAAATGCAAATGTTAGTATGAAGTATTCAGTAGTAGGATATACCTATGAGGATGAGTACTCTCAATATATACTAGATAAGCTAGGAAGAATTAAAATGAATAAGACTATTAGTATGGTAGATGCAGTTTCAAAATCATGAGTAAGATTTATAAGTATCCAGGTTAATAATGTCCTAACTAGTTATAATAGCCTACTCCCAACAGGGACCATTCATAATGAGGTAAGAAGCATAGTAAGTTTTATGGATGATTGATGGAGTACAGTATGATGTATATTGGTGGTGATTGATAAGTGTAATTAGAAATAATTAGATAATATTATGTGTGTACTGTATTGGAGTATTTTAATTGTAGTCAATATAGTGAGGTAGGTGAGTGATCAAGTAATAGAGAGATGTAAGCTGGATTAAGATAAGGTGATTAGCTGATATGTTTGGATGAGGAGGAAAGCATAAATATATATGAGGTATGAATAAAAGATCATAATTTGGTGACTTATTTCAGTTAGTTGAGGAGGATATATCTAAAATCAGGATAATACATTATACTTTGACTACACTACAAAGAGTCATTCAACATAGACCTATCATCCTCTCTAGAATATATAGTATATATATATATGTATATATATGATAGAAGTTGATCAGAAAATCCGTAAAGATTATAGTAATTAGCTTACAGTATAAGGAGAGAATAAGATTATCTGATAATGAGTTAAGGTATCATGAGCCGTACGTTGGAATAAACTATGGATATCAGACCGACTTGACTATGTGGAGTGAGAGTGACCTTTATATATGAATTAGATGCAGATAAAGGTAAATAATTACCTTAGATCAAGGTAAGAATAATAAGTATAAAAGTAATAGAATAGTTATATATAAGGTGTAGTTAGTTCACTATTGGTAGTAATAATAAGTAATTCAGTGAGTGAGTATAAAAAATAGACTATGCTAATTATAGAAATAGATATAAGAAGATTATAATGATAAATGATAGTGCTAATATGGCTAGATAGATGAAGAGATTATATTAACTATAACTAACATAGTATAATGATACTAATGATGAATATATGACAGCGTATATATAGGTATATATATATATAGGGATTAGTATGGTGAGTAGATACAAGTATATATAGTAGGGTAAGCTACTATAATAACGATATATAGTATAGTTATCGTACAAAGGTGAGTGTATCAGCGCATGGAGTGATAGAAGGCTCGAGTGGAGGAAGAAGGACGCGGACGCTCGAATAGCATTTCATATAGAACACCACTCGGTAGCAGAAGTGATGTACCCATATAGATGGCGTTAAAAAGGAGCATAATTCATCTTAGTTGAATCCAAGGCACAAATGAATATGTATTAGTTGACAGATGATCGGTAAATTAATATGGTGCTAGAAAGAAATAGTACGATATAAAGAAAAAAACATCTCAACGATAAGAATAGGGCTTGTGGCTAAATGCCTATTAGTATGAAGATTGCAGATTAAGCTAGACTTAGCAGATTGGATTTGACAAGCAGTTCTTGATCGTATAAGAGTGGATAGTGTTATCCTAAGGATGTCCAGCAAAGAAATGTATTCCTATCCTATCTCATTATAGAACTATTCGCGATGAAAAGGATTTTAGAAAGATACATAGATTGTTGATTTTTTATTAAACGCATATTATTCATCGCGAGCAGTAAACACCTGGTGAAGAGTACCAGAGGTAACACTAGCAATATGCATAAGGTGTCCTATGCGTTACCCGGTAGACTGATTTTTATGATTGATTGTAGATCTATGCGTAATATGGTTGCTCTTTACGTGAGAGAGAGGACGGGCCTGACGCATAGATAGAGTAGGTAGTTAGTAGTATGAAGTGAGGTAGGTAGAGTAGAGAGGATGAGTAGGATATGGTTGATTGATGAGATATGGGATGTAATGTGATTTATAGAATTGCGCTGAGTGATGTAATATATATATTAACTAGTAGAAAGTAACTATACTAGTCATAGGAAGCTCATAAGTATAAATGAAATATAAATATCCACTGATAAATTCGATCCTCTTGCTTTTGACTGAGATAAGATCGTTCATATTTTCATATTGCATACGACAGTTGACAAGCTTGATTAATGGCATTTACAGCCCGACCCAAGGGCACTTGCGAACCGTATGGTGTTATGAGAATCTAAGATATCGCTCCTTCCTTCTCAAGCGTAGGTTGAGAAGCGTTTTTGAGGGGACATAACTATGCTCTCTACTTCGTCGTCTCCTGCTCGAATCGTGAAGGAATAATCTCTCTTACTCTCTGCTCTCCTCAGCTACTGTGAGCTCTGCTTTCGTCGGTCTTGTGCTCGTCTCCTCTCTTATACATATCTCTCAATCTCACGCATCTCATACTTCTATCTCCTATATATATTAATTATAATAAAACAAATAAAAGGTCTAATGAACAGTGTTAATATAATATTAACATAGTGATATTTATCTTATAATGGGTATAGATCATATATGAGATAATAATATAATTATATGAATTAAAAAGAGTAGTTTGTGTATAGGACAAATAGTAATATATATTACTAGTAGTAACAGTAGCACCAGCAGTGGTTAGATTATCGAACCACAACTAGGAGAGTAACAACATGGGTACAGGAAAAGGTAGTATATAATATTATATTAAATAGTGTTATATGGTTGAATATTGATTTTTAAAAGAAAACAGAAATTCCATAATATGCTTCGTCGAAGCTGAGACCTCTGGATTGAGAGGATAGGAATATATTCTACGCAATTACAATACGACGAGATAGAATAAGGTTTCTTTACAGATTTGAGCTCTTACATGGACTAAAGCCTATTGATGTGTGAATATGCATGAAGGTATAATATGACGTGTTCTCTGGATGTGTCAGGAAAATCGAAATTTCTCCAGTCTCCAATGATCCTTACCTTAGAGAATTGATGTGTATTTATCGTCGAAAGGAGTGGCATATGAGAAAGTAGATAGCTTAATGGTAAAAAATTGAGCTTTCTTGAACCCATTTTTAAACATTATTTATAATAAGTCAAACACATAAATGCTTTGACTAATTTTTAATTACAAGATTCTTTTATTTTTATTTAGAGGATGGCGCCGGTCCAGTGTGCGTATGCGCACCCTCCGTATGATATGGACATCGCGCACTCGTAAGAAGTTATACTATACAATATATATAGGTATGGCATAATATATATGTAACAAATTATACTGAAGAATACATGGGTTATAAGATAATAGTGAAAAATATTAATATGGTTATGTATATAGGTGAGGTACGGTTATAAGGTGAGTAGTGTGGAAATAACATAGGGCTAAAAGTCGTAATTAGTCATCACTACCTATTATGATTTTCATAGCGCTTATCTATTTGATAAAGTCTAAATCTAGTAAGGGAAGTACTATGTTAATAAAGTGATAATATATAATATATATATAGGTAGTGGATAATATGAGTAGGGTGATGAACATCTATATAGGCATTAATGCGTATATGAATTGATTATGGTAGTGGTGTAGTATATATATATTATATATATATTATATATATTCAGTTAGAGCGGCCAGAGTGTGGTGTAATGGCGCAAGTGAAAGTAGCCAGGAGAGGCATATGGATGAACCGGTGTTCCGCATCCTAGAGTGAATAATTATACCTCTATATAATGATGTTTCTCAGAACTAGGTGATTGATGTATTATTATTTGTATAATAATATACTGGATATTGATTCATAATATATAGGTATTTATCTATTTATCTCAATTATTATTGTATATAAAATATCACTGAGAATGTAAATCATTGAATAGTTATATGTATATTAGTATGATTGTGAAGATCAGTAAGTATTAGGGTCGTATTTTTATATTATTATTATTTATTATTATGTATTAGTGATTTATGAGTTATTGGATTGATCTGATTATCTATATTTGTATTGTAATAATTATGTTATGTGAGATATTAATGTCTTTTTGTATAATTAGTAAAATTGACTTAATAATTATTGAGTTATTAATTTTATATTAATAATTATACCTTTTGTGGGAAGTAATACAGTTCATATTATTAATTTACAGTTAGTTTTACAGATTGACCGTGTTTATTTGTGATGTGTGTGTGTAAAATTGGGCTGAGTATTCTCACTTCTTGTCAAGTAGCCCTTGATAAACTAACTGGATTTCTGAGTGTAGATGTTAGAAGGACAGGAAATTGGCGGGAGGCCTGTGTGAGTTCTATTGTATACATGAGATATAGAATATACCAGTAATATGTATAGATTTGATAGAGGTGAAATATATATAAGTGATAAGTGTTTATATATATATAGATGCACCTATATTGCCTATTAACAGTCAGAGGATGCAATATAATAGATTTATGGTATATGTATCTATCCAGAAAAAGCGCATGAATAGTAAAGTAGTATCAGGACAACGGGTAACGTATATCAGGCCATGAATGATAACGCTTACAGAGAGCAAGATAATAGTGTGT